>CM053793.1:302208441-302403441 GCA_028749045.1 Cupressus sempervirens
ACAAGAACAAAGAAATAATCATGGCTAACTTTCGAAGGGACAATATAGGAGCCTTCAACTTTGGAAGACCTCCTCCCTTATCAGATCTATCTCACCCATTGTTTGGGAAGCTACCACCACCCAGAGGCTCTTATGATTCAAATTATCCTGAATATGTGCCAAAAGAAGAGCCTCAAGCCAATCCTTTTGATCCAATAGACCTAAACATACCATCCTCCACCCAAGTTGAAATCTCCATTCCGCAAGCGAATCCAGTGACCACCACTCCACCCTTGGTTCATACCTTGCCACTCCAAACTATCTTTGCCCAAAACACCTCACCATTAACTCCCTTCACTATTGCTGCTGCTGCTCTCCAACCCAGCCTTCCAAATCCACCCATCTCCTAAATCAGTGCTAGCATCTTTGGCCAACCTCAGCAATATACAACAAGGATGCCACCCATGGGTCCAAGTAATCAACCTTTCATCACCCCCAGCTTGTTTACCTCAGCTCAAAACACAATTCCATCATTTCCACCAAGTCCTTCAAGCTCAGCGCCATTGGCCACAAATCCACAAGCTACTACCCTCACTCCACAAAGCTATCAAACCCCACAAGCTACTACTAATGTTGTTCTAAGATCTCAAGTGACCCAAGCTCTTGCCACCACTCTACCAAGCTTTCAAATCTAGCCACCAAGCTATCAAACCCCATTAGCTCCATTCCCAAGCTTTCAATTCCCACCACCTCCACCACCAACTAATCCATTACCTCCTATTACCAAATATTTTTCTATGCCACTTCTAGGAGGTAATCCATCACCCCCGCCAGCCACCAATTATTTGTAGATACCTTCCCAAATGGGGGCACAACCCACATATATTGGTCAAAATCATCAAATCCAAAGTCACATTCCACAAGCTCCCCAATCCTTTCCCCAAGCTTCACAACCATCTTATACCTTACCTCCACAAAGCAATCCATTTATCCCATAGCCAACTTATGTTCCTAAATCCCAACTTGAAATCCAATATCAGCAGCAAGCCTCACAACACATGCAACAATATGTGCCACCTCCACCTCAGTAACCCATCATACACCATTCAGTTGCCCAAGCAATGTACAATCCCTATCAGCAAGTCCCCCAAAGCCATCCCTATTTAGTAGCCCCATCTAGCACATACCAACCTCAGAGTGCTCCTACATTGGGGGCACCCCAGCCATCATCCATCAATTCAGAATGGGAAGAAATGAAGACAGCTCTGAAAGTCATCCAAGAAGGGAATTATCCGAAGACATTCAAGTTTGAGACTATGTGTCCTTATCCATTTGATAGAGCCATTACTATGACTCCATTTCCCAAACACTTTGAGATACCCAAGTTTGACAAATTCAGAGGAAAAGGAGACCCTATCACACATATCAAAGAATTTTACATGAACTGCCAAGAAGTGGCATACAGTGACATCTTCCTCTTGCGTCTCTTTCCCAAAAGCTTGGCCATACCAGCTTTTGAATGGTTTTATAGAATCCCATATGGCACAATTAAAAAATTTGCTGAATTTTCTGAGGCAAAGATGGCAAACCCTTACCAGCCATCTTGTTGAAACAGAGCTCTTAGTATTTGATCTTGTCCACACTAAGCAAAAAGGTGGAGAAAGCCTTCCCAAATATCTGCAAAGATGGAAAACCCTTACCACCCGCATATCTTGCACCTTGCTAGAATGCCATTTGGTGAAAATGTTTATTGATAATGCCCATACCAGCTTGGCTCACCACATGACCATGAACTATTTGCAGACCTACAAAGATATCAAAGAAAAAGGAATGATCCTTGAGAAAGGACTCATTAAAGATGGTGTGGTCAAGATTTACAAGGAAGCCAACCAAAATCAATCACATTCCAATGACAAGTCTATGTATTGGAACAAAAACAAGCACGTAGCAATAGACAGTGTCACTGACACTAGACATGTGAATATTGTTGATCCTTCCCAAAATCAGTCCAACCCACCTTATTAACCAAACAATTAACAAGCTATCAACTACCAACACCAGAATCACCAAAGCTATCAAGGCCACAATCCAAGACCCAAATTTCAAGGGTCTAGTAATCAAGCTAATGCCATCAATGTAGTTGCAGGACCAAAGCCAAAGTTCCAACTTGCACGTAGAAATTATACACCCCTTGGTGAGCCATTGGATGTCATTTTTGAGAAATTAACTAAGGAAAACCTCATCAAATTTCCTCCTACCCAGCAAATTGACCCAGGCCAATCCAAAGCTGCATGGTACAAAGACAATGAGTACTGCAAATTTCATAGGGTAAAAGGTCACATCACCCTTAGATGGATGAAACTAAAAGATTATGTGCAAGACCTCATTGATCAGAAAGAAATCACTGTTGGTGCCCAAACCTCTCCCAATGCAGGCTTACAGGTTTATCAAAATGCTTTTCCTCCTCACAACAACCAAAATCCTGGAAAAACACCCATCCAAACCAATAACAACAACACCAACAACTGCCAGCCAAACCAAGAGCATGGGAAGAACAATGACCACACTTCATCCTATATAGACTATGGTAGCCTCATAGGTTGTATATTTGCAAAAGAGCCTTCTGTCAATGTTATCAATTTCCAAGGACCAAACAATGAGTGTGTAGTCACCACTCGAAGAGCGCAATTTAACATCGTAGGCCCACTAGCTTCACTAGCACCATCATCTCCATCAAAAATTTAGTACAATATCTTGGAACACCTCGGGAACATGCTAGCTCGAATCTCCATTTTAGACCTTCTTCGCACCAGTCCTCTATACAAAAACATCCTTGATAGTGCTTTGATAGAATCCTGTGTCCCTTCAGATATCAATGCTACTAATTTTTGTAATCTCATTGGACACCTATCCTCCTCATGTGCCCTATCATTCAAACCCACCGACATACCCATGGTCGAGCCAGATCACACCCTTCTGCTTCGCATAGCCATCATGGTATCCAACTTCTTCATAAAAAGAGTAATGATAGATAATGGATCAGCCTTGAAAATTTGCACCCTAAAATTCATAAAACAAGCTGGGTATACTGAGGCAGATATCATCAGTGAGGTTATCACCATTAAAGCTTATGACAACTTGGAAAGAACCATAGAAGGAACTATTTTGCTGCCAATCAAGGTTGGGCCAGTCATCGAAGAAACACTCTGCCATGTTATTGATCTAAACCTAACATTTAACATCCTCCTTGGTCACCCATGGATTCATGCCATGAAAGTCATTCTGTCCACTTACCATCAGTGCATCAAATTTTTGCATCAAGGCACTGAGGTAACCATCCATGCCGGTCCATAACCCTTTGCTTACTGCAATGCGGTTGAAGCTTCATATACAAACCATTTCCATAGAATTGATATCAGCACAACCATCGCCAGCTCTTCCCACACTTTTAATGACCCAAAAACCATCCTCGCCTACACCCTATCTACCATAAAGATCAATAACAAAGGCTGTGGAGAGTATAGTCTGTCAGATACATTTGTTTTCGGGGCACTCACACTTGATCCACACACCCATGGATGATCGACATATCACAAAGCTAAGGAGATTCCACCTCCTTGATACAAACAGTTTGGCCCAACAACCTTTATATCCGCAAAAGTCCCTCTTCATGAGTAGCACACTCTAGATGTCAATAATTGGTTACATAAGGATGCACCTCCAAGAAATCAATCATGCCTTGATCACTTCAGCCAGAAGTATCCCCAAGAACATAAGCTCATCACTAACAAATGGAACTATCAAGGTGGTGGTCTAGGACCAGAGGAAAGAGGTATGCAGTGCCCCATCGAAGCACACAAGTGGGAATCAAAGTCAGGTCTTGGCTTTGGCATACCCACAACTAGGCGCACCAATGAGAATGGTCACGCTTTTTCAAACATTCACCATGACCTTGTCAAAATTGAAGACATTCTTGAGGAAGTTGAAAAGAGAGCCTACGACGATATCCTAGACCAAATATTGCTCAGAGACTTTGTTCTCCAAGAACTATCCATCCATTTCATTGACCTACCACTCACCCATCCACAACTCATAGATTGGGACCAACCAAGCATCATACACATTGATGAGTTCACATTAGAGGAAGCACTTCTAAGATTCATGGGAGCTGAAACTCCTCACAAGAAAACAAAGCCAGATTTTGCCTATATCTATAAGCTAGATCCCAAGGGGTATTTTGGAGAAAATCCCCAACCTAGTTCTGATACACCCAAAACTAGAACTAAGGTGAATTTGAGACTAGCTAAGGCAGCGAAGAGAACCCCTTAGCAAGAAAATCTAGAGTCACAAACAGAACATGAGGATTTAGCATTGCCTCCCCAAGATAATCGACTAGAGGTGTCTTCTATTGTAATTGAGGATACTAGAGAAGTCAACATCGGTTCTTCAGAGATCCCTAGACTTGTTCACATTGCTACATCCCTATCACAAGACCAAGCTGACCTCCTCTTTGAGGTCTTAAGAGAGAACATTGGCCAATTTGCATGGCCATATCAGGACATGCCAGGACTTGATCCAAAGCTTGTAGTTCATCATCTTGCAATAGATCCAAAGATCAAGCCTGTCAGACAAAAGCTTAGAAAAATGCACCCCAAGGTGGCATTATTGGTCAAAGCTGAATTAGAAAGAATGTTAGTTGCTAAGGTTATCTGATCTATCGACTACTCAGAGTGGATCTCCAACATGGTCCTCATCACTAAGCCTTCCAGTGACATAAGAATCTGCACTGATTTTAGAGATCTTAACAAAGGTTGTCCAAAAGATAATTTTCCCTTACCCAACATAGATATGATTATAGATCTTACAGCTAGACATGAAATTCTGTCCCTCATGGATGGATTTTTTGGGTATAATCAAATCAAGATTGTAGAAGAGGATCAACATAAGAAAACATTCACTACCTCTTGGGGAACCTTTTTCTACAACATGATGCCTTTTGGCCTAAAAAATGCTGGGGCTACCTATCAAAGAGCTATGATAGCCATTTTCCATGATCTTATCCATAACATTTTGGAGGATTATGTGGATGATATCTTGGTTAAATATCACACCTTCATGGATCATCTTGCTGACCTTGAGAAAGTCTTTGATAGGTTAGCCAAATATCATCTCATGCTGAATCCCAAGAAATGTGTCTTTGGGTCATATCTGGTAAGCTTCTAGGCTTTATAGTTTCTAAACGAGGTATAGAGATCAATCCCAAGAAGGTCAAGGCTATCTTAGACATGCCTCCTCCCTAGACACTGTGACTACTTTGCACTCTTCAGGGAAAGCTTCAATCTGTTTGACGCTTCATCTCCTAGCTTGTAGATAAGTGTACGCCATTTGCACATTTACTGAAGAAGGATGAAAACTTCAAGTGGGATCCTTTATGTCAACGTAGCTTCGATCATCTCAAGTATTATCTCATCAATCCCCCTATCTTGGTTCCACCAGTTCCTAGTCGTCCCTTGATCTTGTACATATCAGCAATGCCTACTGCTCTAGGGGCACTTCTAGCACAACTCGATGACTATGGCAGAGAAAGAGCCATCTACTACATCAGTAGAACCCTAGTCAGTTATGAACTCAATTATAATCCTATGGAAAAAGCTTGTTTGGCAGTTGTTTTCTCAACTCAAAAGCTTCACCACTACATGCTAATTCATACCATCCAACTAGTCTCCAAGATCAACCCTCTCAAGTATATGCTCTCCAGAATAGCACTTACAGGCCATTTGGCCAAATGGGTTATGCTCCTTAGCAAATTTGACATCCATTATGTGGACATAAAGGAAATCAAAGGGCAAGCTATAGTAGATCACCTAGCTAATGCACCTCTAGTAGATACATATCCTTTGATCACAGAATTTCTAGATGAGCATATCTATCTAATTGAAGAACAACCCCCATGGAAACTTTATTTTGATGGCTCGTATACATCTCATGGATCAGGGGTAGGAATATTGTTGGTCACACCTCAAGGAGATTACATTCCAAAAACCTTCAAGCTATAATTCCCTAGCACCAACAATATAGCTGAATATGAGGTTCTAATAGCAGGATTAAAGATAGCTGCAGAATGGAACATCACTGAGTTACAAATATTTGGCGATTCTCAACTCATCATCAAGAAAGCTCTAAATGAATATCAAACCAAAGATGAAAAGATATTACCCTACAAAGAGCTAGTTGATTATCTAACCCAACATTTTACAAAGCTTTAGTTTACACAAGTGCCTCGAATGTAGAACAAAGTAGCAGACACTATGGTTACTATCGGCTCGCTCTTTGAAATTCCCCAAGTGGTTACACAATATGAATTTTTAGTCAAGAAGCTCCTCACACCTGCCTATGTGAATGATGACTCAAACCATGTTTGTATCTTGGTTGGTCCCCAATCACCTTGGTACCATGAGATTCACACTTACCTTAAAGATGGTATCATCTCCCCTCACCTCACACATACGCAATGCCAAAACCTCATCTGAAAATCATCCCACTATGTTATCATAGCCAATACCCTATATCATCAGGGTTATCATGATACTCTCTCTTGATTTTTAGATGAAAATGAGGCCGCGATGGCATTAAAAGAAGTACACTCTAGAATTTTCTGTGCCCACATGAGTGGTATTGTCCTCGCGCAAAAAATCCTTATAGCAGGCTACTATTGACCTACCATTAAAGAAGACTCCTGTGACTTTGTTAGAAAGTGTCTCCCATGTCAACAGCATGCAAATCTTGTACACGCTCCAGCACAGGATCTACAACGTATTGCACCACCTTGGCCTTTTGCTTGTTGGGGCCTTGATCTAGTTGGAACTATCACACCTCTCTCATCTGATGGACATAAATGGATAATAATAGCTACAGACTATTTCACTAAGTGGGTGGAAGCAGTCTCCCGAGTCTCAGCTACAAGAGTTTAGGTCTCCAAGTTCATCTTGTACCACATTTTTTGCCGCTTCCACATCCCATCCACCATCTTCACCGACCACGGACGTAACTTTGAAAATCTCAACATAGAAGAATTGTGTACTTCCCTCTGCATCCATCACCACTTTTCTAGCCCATATTTCCCACAAGGTAATGGCTAGGCAGAGGCAACTAATACAACCCTCCTCAAAATCCTAAAGAAAGTTGTCAATAATTTTGGCCACAATTGGCACCTACAGATTAATCTTGCCCTATGGGCTTATCAAACTTCCTTTTGTACATCCACAAGCACAACTCTATACTCCCTAGTCTATGGTGCCAAAGCAGTACTACCTATAGAGGTTGAACTTCCCTCCTTGCGCATATCTTTGCAAGGGGAAATATCAGATGAAGAATACAGAGTAGCTAGACTCACCCAGCTAGATATCTTAGATGAGAAGAAAAAACAAGCCTATGATCATCTCACAGTCTACCAAACTCACCTCAAAAGGAATTTAAACAAGAAGGTGCTTTCATGACACTTTTAGCAGGGCGACATGGTCCTCAAAGAAAACATGAAAGTCCAAGCAGATCGAGAAAAGAAAGGTAAGTTTGAACCTACATGGCTTGGTCCTTATGTTGTCACTACCTCCTTTGGCTCTGGAGCCTATCAGCTATCTACACCAGAAGGAGAACTCTTGAATGATCCTACTAACATCATTCATCTCAAGAACTTCTATGCTTGAAGATACTTGGTATACCCAGCTTTTGAAAATACAAAAAAAAATAAAAAAAATAGTAAAGAGAAATAAGCGTCCAATGGTGAAAACTTGGCAATTCAAGTACCTTGGATAGGTACCTTTGTGAAAACTTGGTAATTCAGGTGCCTTGTGTACTAAGAATAATCCATTATCTATCACTATCCTATCCCTCATCCATCCACTCACCATCCCATAAAACACCTACTTGTTCCCTTGGTGTTCCAACCAAATATCCAACATCTAATGAAGCTTGTAAATACCTCCTGTACAGCTTGTAAATCTTGTACCTCAGCTTGTAAATCTTGTACCCCAGCTTGTAAATCTTGTATCATCCCTTGTATCATAGCTTGTATATCCAAATCTTGTCCAAAGCTTGTACCATATTCCAGCTTGTATTATATGCCAAATCTTGTATCCTAGCTTGTATCCTATCACATGCACACAAAGAATCCCATTTTTCTTAAGCTTTTCACAAACTATCTACCTATCTGCCTATCAACTATTGCAGACATCCCACCCTTCACAAACATTTCCATCTCACAAAAACCAAAACATGAACAACCTTGTACATTTGTAACATATCTTGGTCCGTCAGCTTGTACATCCTCTTTAGCTTAGTACCATTGTATCTATCTAGCTTTTGTGTCAGTTCCTCCTTGATCATTATCTTGCACACATCGCACAACCCTTGGTTAGCTATTCCAATGCATCCTTTAGCTAGATCTCCTGGCACAAAAGTGTTATCCTTCTTAGTTGAGCTTGCCAGACGCATCACTCATCCAAAATCCATCAGCTTAGGTGCTCTCTGATAGATCCTTGCAGGATATAGCTTTTCACATGTCTGATCTTGGTCTGTTAGTACCTCATCCTACCCATCTCGTTGGCAAATAGTTCTCTTTTGGATTTTCTCTTTCTTTTGATTTGGAATTTTCCCTTTTGGGTCTTGAAGTATCTTTTCCAAGAAATCTCCTTGTTCCCTCCTCAAGGTTGCCATGATCTTCCATATCATGGTATACTGCGAATGGGGCAATATGAGCGTAAGGTCTTGATTAGGTCTTTTGTTTGTTTTTCTTTTTTCCTTGTGGGTTACCCAATGTCAATTTCACGCTACTTCCTCTGGGATTCATGTGTGATGCTGGGGTAGTTCTTGCATGTTTATTTTGAGTCAGTCCGTCAGTCCTTTGGACAGTTGGTGAAAAGGCCTTGATGTTCTTGGTAACCTTGGAAATTAACCAATAGTCCTATAGCAAATCTAGTGCTCAACTACATGGTGGTACTTCTCTTTGAAGTATCCCCTTGCTCAAAAAAGCTTCAATGGTTTCCCTTCATCTCCATTATCCCCTATCCATATCCAGCATCTGTCTCTCCTACCTCAACTTATGCATCAGTATCTCTTTGAATCAATTTTCACTTTTAGCTTTAGGGATCCACAATCCTAGTCTTAGGGATCCACCAATCCAATCAATCCACCAAGCCTCATCTTTCGAGCTCCACAATCCTAGTCCTAGGGATCTTCGAAACCCATCTTCTGCCAATGTGACTCTTTGAAATCCTGTTGCATCAGCTTTATCATCCCATCATCCATCTCCCTATCCTAGATTCCTTTTTATAGCGCTCCGCTCCTTCATCCTTTGCAATCTCTGAGATCTTAAGCTTGCTTCCTCTTATGCCTCTGATTCTCCCTTTAGCATTCTCCCATAGTGAGAGTTTGAGCTAACTAAACTTCTTCTCTTAAGCCAATTTGAGTCTCCTTGCTCATCTCGAATTCTTGTACTTTTCAAGAAGCCGTCGAGCCTCACTTTCTCTCCCCATCGCCTTCTTGAGGGGGCATCTCGTAGTCCATTCTCTCCTCTTCTGCTCTATCTTTGGACATCTTATTTTTTTATCTTTGATGCCATATTCTCTCCTCTTCTGCTCTATCTTTAGACATCTTATTTTCTTATCTTTGATGCCATGCCACTTGCGGCATCACATCAAAGAGGAGAAAAATGTAGACACCTAAATCCTTTAAAAAATAAAATATTTTTATTTTCTAAAAAAATTTCTAATGACATCATCATTAATTAATTAATTAATTATTTATTTAATTAATTATTTAATTAATTAATTTATTTTATGCCATTAAATTCCTTTATCTTAATTAAAAAAATTTAATTAAGGAATCCCTCCCAAAAATGTTTAAATCTTATTTAAACATTATTTCCTTATTTATTAATTATTTAATTAATAAATTGACCAAAAAACCCAAAATAAATAAAAATTCTATTTTTTTCCCAAAACTTGGCCAATTTCCTGAAGACCACTAACCTCTTCCAAAATCTTCTAATCCTTCTTTAATTTTGATTAAAGGCTAATCCCATCATTTCCTACCCCTAATCCCAACTCAAAATATTTAATTAAGATTAAATATTAATCCTCATGTTTATTAAAAAAGTTTTAATAAATATCTCCTCAACCCAAACCCTTGAAATAAATAAAACTTTATTTATTTCCTAAAAATCTAATTTATCCTCATCCTAAGAAGTTCTAGACTCTTCTAGCAAGTCTTCATCCTCATCCTAGGAAGTTCTAGACTATTCTAGAAAGTCTTTATCCTCATCTAAAGTCTAGACTCTTCTAGAAGATGTCTTTAAACCTAATCCTAATTGTCTCCTAACCTTGTCACATTCCCTAAACATGGGTTAAGACTTGCTAACCCAAGCCAAAGTTAACAAATATCTCCTCCTTCACCCACCCTCATTAAATGCCATCCACTTGCCTATCCCTAAGCTAATCCTAAACCATCCTAATCCATCCTCTAATCATTTGCACAATCCTAAGCAAGCTTAAAACCTTCCTAATCAAGCCCAATTTTAAATTTCTCTCATCTCCCTCAAAATATCCCAACCATAAAACTTTATGAAGCCCACTAGGCCATAAATGACTCTTCCAAGCCTTTTCATTGCTCTTACAAGCTATTATGAGGGTCTTTATGAAAATTTTATCCCTTGAGCCTCCTTTGTTGACTCATCCTTCCCCTTTCCTCCATCCTCCCACCTTGTGACATGTGTCACTCCCTGATTGGCTATAAGGAAGCACAATCCATGTGCTCTCCTCTCATGCAATCTGAGCCTTCCATAAGCTTTTTCCCATCCTTGCATCCTAGCCTTTGATCCCTCAAGCCCTTTGCCTATTTAAAGAATCCTCTCCCAAGCCATTTTAACTTAATCCATGAAGTAAAGTCATAATGCTATTTTAAGAAGCCATTTTACATCAAAACCATACACTCACACCCAAATTACAACTCCATTTGAAGCCCTTTTTGAAGCATAAGCTTGAGCATACATCCTATCTATTTAGACAAAGCCACTCAAAAAAAGAGCTTCTCATTGAGAGAGCCCATTAATGGCTCATTTTCTCAATTGAGAGCTCATCTTAGTCTATCTTGAAGTTTATAAATTTTGTTTAGTTTGTAGAAGCTTTATTTAAATTTGGTTTCTATTAGCATACTAACATTGCTCATATACAATAAGAAGTGCAATTTTTCATGTAAGTTGGTGAGTCTTATGATATGTGAACTTACTATGAAAGTGATATATGTGAAGTTTTTGAAGCTATTTTGAGATCCAAGATCGAACTGAGAAAAAATTATACTCTAGAAGTCTAATTACTTGTTTGGGTAGTGAGCTCTTCTTGTAATTGGAAGTGCATGTCTGGGCAGTGGGCTTATCTTGCATATACTATACTACAACTCCTAATAGGGTTGGAATCTCCTAATTCAAAGTCTCCTAATAGGGACTCCTTATACTGAATTTTCTCATTGACTCCTAATAGGGTCCATCCTCTAATAAGGAACTTACATATCAGTATATTATCTAGTGGGTATCATCCCCACCATGGATTTCCCTTGGCCAAGGTTTCCCTAGCTAACAAAATATGGTGTTATGAGTTATCTTTGTGCATGGTTACTATTACTGTTCAACATTTTTTTATTACTTTGTTATGTATGGTTTAAAGTAATAAATAATATTCAATTGGCGACTAAAGTTTGTAGATTACTAATTCACCCCCCCTCTCCGTAATTCTTATTTCTAACAATTGGTATCAGAGCATAGTTACTCAGAAGAGGATTAAAAACTTGAGTAAGATCCCTATGCATATGGAATAGTTGATGAAGAACCTTGAAGAGGCACTCAAACAAATTAATCTCCTTACTAAAGAAAGCGATAAGCTAAAGGATAGATATGAAGACTTCAAAGTATATATCAGACAATTGAAGGAAAAAAATGAACATCTCAAATCCAAGCCTTAATCTACTAAATTTGAAACTAGTGATAATGATTATTCAAAGCTAAAGATTGAGTACAAGATCTTGAACCATGAATTGAAGATTAGAAATCTAAAGTTAAATTTGAGAAGTGATCCTAGAAAAGTTGAAACTAATATGAAGACTAAGAATGTAGATCTTAGAGCAAGTTTGGCAAATAATACATTTGAATTTGAAACATTGAAAGAAGATCATGAAGAACTTTATAAGTGCAATACTATTGTGAAAGGTGAATTAACTCAGTGCAAGAAACAATTTGAGAAGCTTTATTCTAGTAGAGAAAATCTCAATGATTCAATGTCAATAGAGAGACCTGCTTATGATAAGATTGGTCTTGCTTATCTATTTAACATATCTTCAAAGAAACCTGAGATTAGATCAGATTTGAAAGAAAAAGAAAAATCTAATGATAAGATTGAATATAGTCAATCTTTTGATAAACCTAAAGAAGTTGAACAAGACAAGCAAGTTGAAATATTGGATGAACCAAAGCAAGTGGAATCTGCTAAGGAAACCATGCATGAATTTAAAGGTAAGTGTTTTTCATGTAATGAAATAGGTCATATGAAAAGAGATTGTACAAATAAGTCATTTAATTATGTTAAGGATTTTTATTTTCATAATTGTCATGGTATGGGTCATAAAGTAATTGATTGTAGGAAACCTAAGTATGATAATGATATAAGGAATAGTAGAATGTCTAGAAATACTAACCTTGTAGATAGAAGAAGATCTAATGAAAGGACATCAAGAGAACAAAGACCTTATGAGGAAAGAAGATAGATCATGTGTTATAAGTGTAACAACTTTTGACACATAGCTTGGAATTGTCATGCACTCGATGATCAAAAAAATCCTAGGAGCAGAGCACTAGTATGTTAGTTATGCAAAAACTTTAGACATACACCAAAGTATTGTAGAATGGATAGAAAATTCAAAGATAGAAGAAAAAAAGGAAGGAACTTGAAAAATAGAAGGAATGATGGAAGAAATGCATGAAATGATAGAAAGAACCATGAGAGGAACTCCAAGATTAAGAAAGCCAATGAAGAACAAATAAATGTAGTTAGTGAACTTCAAGAAGAACTCAAAAAGGAATTTGTAAAAGGATTAGACATCTCTAAAGAAAAGCTAGAAGATGATGAGATAGGAAGATTGAAGTTAATTTTCAAGTTTGATTCAATTAAGTTGAATTAAGCTTTTTCGAAGCACCAAAATTTGTAACTTCATCTAGAGTTTGAGGTATGGGTAGTAAAGTTGGGAAAAGGTGTATCGAGATAAGTTTAGATTGTATCTAAGCTCACTTGTAATTTGGAGCTTATCTAAACTAGTTGTGAAGGAATTAATAGTTACTATTATTATAGAGAAAGTCAATTCTATAGTAGAAGATGAAAACTATGTTTTTACTAAGAATTTTGTGAAGAAAAGTTTAGTGGAGCATTGTCATGATGGAAGGAGGCTATGGCATGCCTCGGGTAGCATCTGAAGATCAGATAGAAGATCTTGAGTAGATATTTGATTACAAAATGTAATTGACATCTTTTTCATGTTTGCAAAATATGCATTTAATACAAGTTCAATTTGAAGGAATACAATGGAGTATAGACTTGATTACAACTTCATTGTGATTACATCCAAAGCAAAGAGTACTCAAAAGTGACATGTTAAGGTGATTTTGAAGCAAACCCTATTTTCCAAAAGAGATATTTTATTGTTTATCTGCATAATTTATTCAATAAAAGTTCATATTTGTTAGAAGCATTGATATGTCTATAGTTCATAATGTTTAGAATGAGGATAGACATAAGTTGACAATTGTTTGCATGAAACCTGTAGAAGCAAAGCCTAATTCAGTATTATCCATTATGGTTAACAATGTAGTTTATTTGGAAGATATAGGAAGTTATCTTAAGAACAAGTTTGAATTTATTGGAAGTGAATATATGAACATGGATATGGAATTAGTATTTAACCATGATATGACTATGAAGCCCATATTTGAACATTTGAAGGAACTACACCTATTCAAATATCATTTCTACTATGAATTAGACATAGATGAGTGGACATAGATCATACTAAGTAGGTTACATGATGGTAAACTATGGATGGAAGATAGTGTAGTTGATCTTTCTGCCAACCTTATTCACGAGGTAATTGGTCTTAGTAAACAAGGCAGTGTACCTATAGGTGAGAAATTGGTTAAAAAGAAAGTTGAGAGTTATACCAAAGCAATGTATAATGGAAAGGCCATGGTGATCAGCACCATTAAGTGAGATGATGTAAGATTTCTGAGTAGAATCATTGCCTACTTTTATGTGCAATTTCAAAGATTGATAAATTTTTAGCCAGATTCATCTATGTAACCTACAAGATATGTGTAGAGAAGGAACAAGTTAACCTCAATGAAAATTTGAGAATGTGACTAGAGAACCTAGAAATGATCAAAATGACTATGAATGGTGTGTTTGGATTCCAGTCACTAATCAATCACATATTCTTTCATGTGCTTCAAAGATTTCCATATTTGTCAATCACAAAGGTCATGAACAATGAGAGGTGTACAATTGAAAAGATTACAGAAGTATGCATAAGACATCTGTTAGGAGAAACCACAGACAGAAATAAAAAACTACATGCAAATATAACCAATAACAAAAAATAATAGAACACAAAGAAATGAACACAAGGCACCAAGATTTAACGTGGTTCACCCAATCCCTGGGCTACGTCCACCAAACAACAAGTCCGATCTTATTACAATCCAGTGATTACAACCTGGTTACAATCCGTAATCCCTTATAGCTCAATACCGCTGCAAGATACAATTTCGTATCACCACATATTAAAAATACCCAACCCTAAGACCTTTTTATACAAGTATTAAACTGATTTAGGGTTATAACATGTTGGCCATATGTCGTCCATAATATGTCGGCTACCATGTCGGCTACTTCCCAATTTTTTTTTTTTTTGGGGCGATGCCCCGAACCCCACTATTTATGAAGTATGTACAACCTTTTCCTGATCAGTCACCACAATCTAACAATCTCCCACTTGGGGAATGATCAAGCTCCACACTAAACAGCAATCTCCCACTTGGAGACTGATCCTGTAGCAATACAACTACCGCATGGGGCTCCCACTGGATCAAACCACCCTGGATTCTGCTGTTCTCTTATTCACATTTAGTGTAAAAGACCAACTGAAGCTGAAAAGGAGTTCAACTTCTCCCTTGTTACAACCTTTGTCAACATATCTACTAGATTTTCATTGGTATGTATCTTCTCCAGCTTTAACTGTCCATCCTCCAAAATTGACTGAATGAAATGGTACTGCAACTGTATGTGTTTGGTCTTAGAATGCAGAGCTGAATTCTTAGCAAGATGAATGGCACTCTGACTATTTGTGAACAAATAATTATCCTTCTGAGGATGTCCCAATTCTTCCAAGAAGAATTGAAGCCATATCATCTCTTTGGTTGCCTTTGTAGCAGCAACATACTCTGCCTCTGTAGTGGAGAGAGCATCAATCTTCTGTAGCCTAGAAACCCAGCTCACGGCTGCCCCACCAACAGTAAAGACATAACCTGTAGTACTTCGCCTGGTATCAATATCCCCAGCCAAATCTGAGTCAACATAGCCCTGTAAATTAGTAGTAGAGCCCCCAAAGTGTAAACACTTATTGGATGTTCCTCTCAAATATCCGAGAATCCACTTGATAGCATTCCAATGCTCAAATCTTGGATGATTCATATACCTGCTAACGACTCCCACTGCATGTGCAATATCTGGCCTAGTGCATACCATAGCATACATCAAACTTCCTACAGCTGAAGCATAGGGTACCTTGGACATCTTATCCTCCTCTTCCTGTGTCTTGGGGCACATCTCCTTAGTCAATTTCAAATGACCAAGTAAAGGTGTGCTGACAGCTTTAGCATTCTCCATAGAGAAACGTTGCAATACCTTCTCAACATAATTAGCTTGAGATAGCGTCAATGTTCTGTTCTTCCTATCTCTGCAAATCTTCATACCAAGGATTTGTTTTGCTGCCCCCAAATCCTTCATAGCAAATGCATGTGCTAATTGGCATTTCAACCCCTTAATATGATCCATGTTAGACCCAGCTATAAGCATATCATCAACATATAAACATAAAATAATGTAGCTATCATCATCCAACCTCTTAAAATAAACACAGTAATCTGAATGACACCTATTATATCCATGCTCATGCATAAAACTGTCAAATTTCAGATACCATTGCCGAGGTGCTTGCTTCAAGCCATATAAACTTTTCTTCAATTTGCACACTAAGTTCTCCTTACCTTTGACCTCAAAACCCTATGGCTGAGCCATATATATTTCTTCATCCAAATCACCATGAAGAAAGGTTGTTTTAACATCCATCTTCTCTAAATGCAAATCTTCAGTAGCCACAAGACTTAAAACAATACGAATAGAAGTCATTTTAACAACAGGAGAAAATATCTCATCAAATTTAATTCCCTTTTTCTGTGCAAATCCTTTTACAACTAACCTGGCCTTAAATCTTTTCTTACCTCCTTCCTCTTCTTTCAACCTGTAAACCCATTTATTCTGTAAAGCCTTTTTACCTACAGGCAACTTGCACAAATCCCATGTCTTATTTTTCAGCAAAGAGTCCATTTCATCTTTCATTGTAGACTCCCACTAAATCTTAGTATCCACCTGCACAGCTTCATCATAACTTTCAGGTTCACTACCATCAGTAAGTAAAATAGAATACAAAGAGGGAGAAAGCCTTTGTGGAGGTCTAATTGGCCTTGTTGACCATCTAACATTCACTGGTGTGTGTGGTATTTGTTGTTGCAGTTGTTGCACATCATGAGGAATGGCTGGAACATCAGCTTTTGGAGTATCATCCAGCACTACATAATCATCTTCTTTCTTCTCATGTTGCTGCAACATATCTTTGTACAACACTTTTTCATTGAATATGACATCCCGACTTCTTATAATTTTATGATTTTCAAAATCCCAAAGCCTATAGCCAAATTCAAGTTGTTGCACATCATGAGGAATGGCTGGAACATCAGCTTTTGGAGTATCATCCAACACTACATAATCATCTTCTTTCTTCTCATGTTGCTGCAACAGATCTTTGTACAACACTTTTTCATTGAATATGACATACCGGCTTCTTATAATTTTATGATTTTCAAAATCCCAAAGCCTATAGCCAAATTCATTAATGCCATATCCAACAAAGACACATTTCTTTGATTTAGCTTCTAGCTTGGTTCTATTTTCAGAGTCTATATGAGCAAAAGCTTCACAACCGAAGGTCTTGAGAAAAGAATAACTCACCTTCTTACCAGTCCATGCTTCCTCTGGAATACCATAGCCCAAAGGAGTAGAGGGACCTCTATTAATAAAATATATTGCAGTATTGACAGCCTCCGCCCACATGTGTAAGGGCAACCCAACATGCAACCTCATGCTCCATGCTCACTCCATTATAGTCCTATTCATGCGTTCAGCCACTCCATTTTCCTGTGGAGTCCTTGGAGCAGTTTTTTGTCTATGAATACCATTAGTGGAGCAATAATCTTCAAATTCATGACTGCAATACTCACCACCATTATCAGATCTGAGACATTTTAATTTCTTACCAATCTCATTTTCAACCAAGCATTTCCATTTCTTAAAAGTTTGAAATACATCATATTTTTGTCTAAGGAAATAAACCCATACTTTTCTAGTTGCGTCATCAATAAATGTAACATAATAATGAGAGCCACCAAGGGAAGATACTTGAGCCGGTCCCCATACATCTGTATGCACAAGCTCTAATTTCTCCTTTTTGTTTTCCTTCCCTGTCTTTACAAAACTCACTCTCTTTTGTTTTCCATACACACAACTTTCACAGAAATCCATATTCACACATTTTAGACCTGGTAAAACTTTCCTTGAATGAAGTACTTTCATACCTTTCTCACTCATGTGCCCAAGTCTATTGTGCCACAACGCTGTATCAGAATCTACAACAGCTATTTGTTCTCTCCGCTCAACTGCAGTAATTGTTCCTGAATATTCATTTTTCTTTGAAACAATCAAAGTAGAAGGAACAATATGACCTATACAAAGATATAAGGTGCCTACTTTCACACCTTTTTCTACTACAAGGGAACCTTTTGAAAAATTCCAATTTTTATCATTAAAAGTAACTACACAACCCTCATCACCGAGTTGCCCTGCTGAAATTAAATTTCTACTTAGTTTTGGAACATGTCTTACCTCATGTAGTAGCCAATGATTCCCATTCTGCAACTTAATCTTAATTTTTCCCTTTCCAACAATCTAACAGGGTTCATTATCCCCCAAATAAACAAACCCAAAATCCCCTTGGACATAATCAATGAAATAACCTCTATGAGGTGTAGCATGAAAAGAAGCACCAGAATCTAAAACCCATGAATCATCAACACTCTCTAAAGATAGAAGCAAAGCATCCTCTTCGGATTTGTTACTTACCACATTTGCCTCTTTGTCTCCATCTGATTTATCTCCTTCATTTTTCTTTCGAGTCCAGCAAACTTTCTTTTTGTGCCTTGGTTTCCCACAGTACCAGCAATCATTTGGTCCTCTTGATTGAGACCTCCTCCCCTTTGACTTTTCTCTTGATTTCCCACAATTTCCAGAGTTACTTCCTCTTTCAGTCATTCTGCCCCTACTTTGTGCATTTAAAGCACTTCCTAATGTAGATCCACCTGAGGATTTTCTACGAGTTTCCTCACTTAAAATAACACCGATCACATCATCATATTTTAGGGTACTAGATCCAAGAACAGAATTACTCACCGCCATTACCAAGCCATTCCAGCTTTTAGGCAAAGAACACAAAATCAAGAGAGCCCTAATTTCTTCATCAAAATTGATACCCACAGAAGATAATTGACTAGTAATAGTATTAAACTCATTTAAATGATCTGCAATAGATCCACCTTCTGCCATTTTCATATTAAATAAACACTTCATGAGAAATACCTTATTTGAAGTGGAGGGCTTTTCATACAGTGTCGCTAGGGTTTTCATCAAATCTTCTGTCGTCTTTGCTTTTGTAATATTAAATGCCACCGATGGTGCCAAGCATAACCGAATGCTTCCGAGTGCCTTTCTGTCCAAAAGATCCCATTCAGCCTCTGACATAGTTCCCTGATTCTTGGCTTTTCCTTCCAACGGCTTCCATAAATCCTTTTGATATAAATAGTCTTCCATTTGCATCTTCCATAACTAGAAGTTCTACCCATTAAACCTGTCAACCCTCAACTTACCCTCATCTACCATCGCTCCCACTCAACTGTGAGACTTCCACTTAACCGTGAGACTTTCCTGCAGAGGATAACTGAAAGACAACCTTGCTCTGATACAACTTGTTAGGAGAAATCACAGACAGAAATAAAAAACTACATGCAAATATAACCAATAATAGAAAATAATAGAACACACAGAAATGAACACAAGGCACCAAGATTTAACGTGGTTCACCCAATCCCTAGGCTACGTCCACCAAACAACAAGTCCAATCTTATTACAATCTAGTGATTACAACCTGATTACAATCCGTAATCCCTTATAGCTCAATACCGCCGCAAGAATCAATTTCGTATCACCACATATTAAAAATACCCAACCCTAAGCCCTTTTTATACAAGTATTAAACCACTTTAGGGTTATAACATGTCGGCCATATGTCGGCCATAATATGTCGGCTACCATGTCGGCTACTTCCCAAAATTTTTTTTTTGGGGCGATGCCCCGAACCCCACTATTTATGAAGTATGTACAGTACTTTCTTGATCAATCACCACAATCTAACAACATCCAATAGATAAGATATTGGATAGTTGAATTTTGATTATGAAGACATTTTAGAACGAAATGAGACAAAGATTTAGAATTGCACCTGCAATTGTAGATAGATTCAAAGATGATGTTTGTATTATGGTTGATACAAATTTTACTTATATACAGGGAATAGAACCTCAGGAAACATTTCTTGATCCCTTAGGTTATGAATTTAGTGATGAAACAAAAATTGGATACATTGATTTATTGCTGAAATCAGAGAAGGATCAAGCTAAATATAGATTTGGAACTTATGATGAGATTGCCCAGTCAACTCATTAGGCATCCTTGGAGAAGGCATCTCACAAGAAGATAGAAACTATAATAAAAAAAGCTTTATTAGAGGCCGATATGACTAAGAGTGAATCATAGGTATTAGGAAAACAATGAAACAAGGTATATTGAATGTGCAACCTTTTCCAGTTGTTGTTTAGTGTGGGGCCTGATCAGTCCCCAAGTGGGAGATTGTTAGACTATGGTGACTAATCAGGAAAGTACTATACATACTTCATAAATAGTGGCCAACATGGTAGCCGACATATGGCTGACATGTTGTAACCCTAAAATGAATAAAATACTTGTATAAAAGGGTTTATGGTTAGGTATTTTCATTATGTTGTGATGCAAAATTTCTTCTTGCGGCAGTATTGAGCTGCAAGGGATCACGGATTGTAATAAGTTGTAATCACTAGATTGTAATAAGATCAGACTTGTTGTTTGGTGGATGTAGCCCACAGATTGGGTGAACCATGTTAAATATTGGTGCCTTGTGTTCATTTCTATGTGATCTATTATTTTCTGTTATTGATTATATTTGCATATAGTTTTTATTTCTATCCATGGTTTATCCTAACACTAGTGTCTATTGTAAGGACATCTTTAGAAAAAAACATTCTCTATGTAGCAATATCATATGTGCAACCAAGTGACCCAAAGAGAAAATCTAAGAGATTAGTGGAAGCTGTGACCACAAATACTAAAAGGGTCAAACAACAAGCCATTGGACTAGGCAAGAAAAAAAAGACATTGTTGACAATTGTCGAGTCTAGGGAAGAAGAAGAAGAAGAAGTTAAAAAAGAAGAGAAGATAACCAATTCTAAGCAATAAATAGGAAAAGATCAGCAACCCTAGAAGCCAAAGATAGAGAAGAAACTCAACTATTGCTAATGAAGGAAACTTTGTGCAGATGAACAAATTTTATGATTTGTATAATAACTTTGAGAAAGATATAATTAATATATCTATTGTGAGATACATTATAGCCAATAATATGAAACTAAAGGATATTAAAGGAATGGTGAACCAAGAGGTCTATGACATAATTATTGAGAAGAAGACCCCAGCTAGAGAAGAAGATTTAGAACTTCAAAAGTCTATGTTAAGAACAATATGCAAGATTGATGACAAATAAGAAATTAAGAGATTATTGAACAATTGACCACCTTACTTAAGAAACAAGGTAAGACCATTTTAATTTATGGTGGGTGAGAAAGAGAAGTTAATAAGTGAAACAATGGAAACTATAAGTCAGATGATGGTAGAGTCTAAGGTAGCATCTTCACCTGCACCCAAAATCTTAGAAGTGACAGTGAGTAGTGACAAAATGCAGATAGATCAAACCAATGTTACCATTAACATTGAGGATACTAACCCATTTAAGAGTTCAAAACCACCTGAATCTCATTTCAAAGATATAGAAGACAAACTAAAGAAAATTGGAGAAGAGAAGAGGTTATTAGAGGAAGAAAAGAGGAAAGTAGAAGAGGCCAAGCAAAAATTTCTTAAAAATGAGAAGAAAAGAAAAATAGAGGAAGAAAAGAAAAGATTAATTGAAGAAGAAATGAAAAGGAAAATAGAGGAATAAAAGAATAATAAATTAGAAGAAGAAGAAAAGAGAGAAAATGAAAGGAAGGAAAGAGAAGGAAGAGAGGAAGAAGAGAGAAGAGTCAAAGAGGTAGCCAAGAAGCAAAGGGAAGATGACACTAAGCCTTCTAGTTCATCTACTCTACTTTTACTTGCCAGCTTGACAAATGACAATGATGATCAAACTAATTTGATCTCATCTTTGTCAAAAATCATTTAGAAGAATAGAAAAATGAAGAGCATGCAAAAAACCTTGATGGAGGTTACTGACAGACTACATAGTAGTTTGGTAATACAACACATAGAGGAAGATCAATAATAGAGGGCATAGGCAGTGCTAAAGTCATTTGATGAAGAATTCACTAATTGGTTGAGTGTTTCAGAAACAAAGGCATAGATCTCACATGATGCTAACTTGTTTAGCACCATTTGTCAAAATATTAAGAATAATTTGATTAGTCTTGATACTTGTATCAAGGAACTTTAGAAGTGTTAATAGGATGGGAAGATATTGTACATTAAGTGTGCCCTATCTTATAAACTAACTAAGGATATTGATAGTTAGATTGGAGGAAAGATGAGTGAGCTAGAGGCTCTATCTAGCCAGTTACAACATCCATCTTGTAAAGTTGATGATTTTGAAGGACAAGTGACTAGTACTAACAATGATATTAGGAAACTAGAACTTCGAAAGGAACAAATTTTTAAGAGAGTATCAAATTTTAGAGAGTCTATTGCTTTGAAAATATCTATGATAGAGAAATAGTTGGAGGAATGTGTCAAGGCCAAGGACACTTATTCTAACTTTTTGTATTCAGATCTTAAATCAGTTAAGATTGCATCATATTCCCTATGTGCAATTCTCACCATTGTTGAAATAGCCAAAGATACATGGACAAAAGGTATGAGAAATCTTAAGGTAAATTTTGATAATTACATGAAGATTCTATTAGGTTAAGGCATATGTTTAAATAAATTTTGATAGTAGATGGACAATTTTTGACATTCTAACCTTTGTCATTGATGTCAAAGGGGGAGAAGTACATTAAGAAAATTGTAAAGGGGAGAAGTACATGAGAAAATTATAAATTAGGTAAATAAAAAATAGTATTGTAAAGTATGCAATCATATTGTAAGGGGGAGCATATGTAAAATGAACAAGTTGTAATAGATGTAATGTTACTATATTATTTTTGTTATGTTTTTGTCACTTAGCCAATTTTTCCTATTTTCTTGCCATCAATACCAAAGGGAGAGATTGCTAACAATTGGTTAATGAGGATATGTAATTGTTTCCATTTATGGAAATACATGATGTACATGCTTACAAGAAACCTTAGAAATAAAGAAATTTAGCTTTTGGTACTCAAAAAATTGTCTAAGTATGAATTTGGTATATAACAGTGTATTTTTTTTTTGTAACTTATTGCTAATGTCATATTATGACTAGAAAAGTTAGATGGAGATAGTATACATGTTGATGATGATGTGTATAACATAAAAAGTCAGTACAGACTATAAAAAAAGAGATATTTGTGTTTTAATGAAACATGACAACGAAATTAGAGGAAAGGAATTATTTTGTTTACAAAATAATTAATTGTCCAATTAGGGCCGACATCCTAGATGTTTACTCTAAGTTGGAAAAGTGTATTATGGTCTTAGTTGACCTAGCAGCAATTTGTGTAAAGTCATGGTATTTATGCAAAACTTGCGATAAGAAGCTCAATTTGTGATGTAAGTTGTGTGAGTATTGTGATATGAAAACTTACTATGAAAGTGATAAATGCAAAGTTTGTGAAGCTATTTCAAGATCTAAGATTGAACTAAGAAATAATCTATACTCTAGAAGATTGATTACTTGTTTGGGCAATGAGCTCTTCTTGTAATTGGAAGTGCATGTTTGGATAGTGGGCTCGTCTTGCATCTACTGTACAAAAACTCCTAATAGGGTTGGCACAACTCCTAATAGGGTTGGAATCTCCTAACAAGGATTCAAAGTCTCCTAATAGGGACTCCTTATACTAAATTTTCTCATTGACTCCTAACAGGACCCATCCTCTAACAAGGAACTTATATTTCAGTATATTAGTTAGTGGGTATCATCCCCACTGAGGTTTTCCCTAGGCCATGGTTTCCCTAGTTAACAAAATATGGTGTTATGACTTATCTTTGTGCATGGTTACTATTACTATTCAACATTACTTTATTACTTTGTTATGTATGGTTTAAAGTAAGAAATAATATTTAGTTGGTGACTAAAGTTTATAGATTACTGATTCATTCCCCCCCCCCCCCCCCTCTTAGTAATTCCTATTTCTATTAGGGAAATGGTTAGTAGAGACCTAAATTTGATGATGTCCCCTTTTCCTTCTTACACACTCCATACTAATCCACATATTTCCTTACATCTTTTTGCATCTTAGGCCAATAGTAGAACCTCTCTACTAAGTCTAGGGTCTTGTTCAACCCAAAGTGTCCACTCAATCTACCATTGTGTTCCTCTTGAATGAGATTCTCCCTCATAGAGCCTCTTGGTACACACAAATGCTTTCCCTTGAATAGTAACCCATTCTACAATGTGTAGCTAGCATATTCACTATGAAAATGATTATTAAATTCAGTGCATACCTTGTGAATTTTTGAGAAGTTTGCATCTACTTTGTAGAGGTCTTAGAATTCCTCAACTTTAATGCTCTACAACTAAATCTCCTAAACAATGAGAAACCTACTACTAAGTGCATATATAACCTTATTATTGAATTCCTTCTTATGTTTAATGGTGAAGGTGTAGGAGTGCATTAGCTCCATCATTTGATATGCCTCAAACTCAATTTATCTTGATTGTTGATGTAACTTAGGGCTTGGTTATTAGTGTAAATCACAAACTCCTTAGGTGATAGGTAATACCTCCACTTTCTAAGGGATTGTACCAAAGCATATATTTCTAATTCATAGGATGAATACCTAGACTTGGTCTCATTTAACCTTTGACTAAAGAATGCCATTGGTTTGCCTTCTTGGCTTAGGACTACACCCACTACAATGTTGCTTGCATCACATTTTATTATGAATGACTTATCAAAAATTGGAAACACATGTATAGGTTGGGTAGCCACTTCCTTCTTCAATATTCCAAAGACTTCATTGGTTTCCTTGGTCTACACAAACTTTGTCTTGAGTCCTCCTTTTATGGTGTCAAGGACTAGTTCACAAATTTTACTAAATCTTCTTATAAACTTCCTATAAAACTCTGCCAACCCATGAATTTTTTTGACTTTAGTCCCTATCCTAGGAGTAGGCCAAATTAAAATTTCCTCAACCTTGCTCTTGTCTGTGATATTCAATTTACCTTGTGATACTACAAATCCTAGGTAGACTAGTTCTTATTTCATGAACTCACTCTTTTCTTCTTGGAGTTTCTTCAACAAAAGTTCTAAGTGTTTCATGTGTTCTTCCTTTGTTTTACTAAAGATGAGGATATCATCTAAGTAGACTCCAACAAAGACTCTTACATAGTCCTTTAGAACCTCATTCATTACTCTCATAAAGGTACTAGATGCATTTGTAAGCCCAAATGTCATTATTAGCCACTTTCACAACCCCTTTGTGGTCTTAAAGGCCAACTTCCATTAATCTTCCTCTTTCATTCTAATCTAATAGTAGCCACTTTTCAAATCAATCTTGGAGAAATATTTAGAACTTCTCAAGAAATCCATCAAATCTTCTATTCTAGGAATACAAAATCTATATATGATATTTATCCTATTTATTTCCCTAGATTTAGTACACATTCTCCACTTACCTCCCTTCTTAGGATCCAACACTATTGGGACAACACATGGGGCTTATACTCTTCTTGATTAGACCTTGACTCAAAATTTATTGTACTTTCCTTTCTATCTCTTTGTTCTATTTTGGCATCATCTTGTATGTAACCTTGTTAGGCAGTGATAATTCTAGCACAAAATCAATTTGATGGCTGATTGCTCTCTTTGGTGATAATGTATCAGGTGTACCTTCACAAATGATGTCTTTGAATGAATCTAGTAGTTGTTTCACCTCTTTTGGCATAGGTGGTTGCTTAGATTCCTCCTCCTACCTTGGTTTCACTAGTATGACATATCCAACTATGTCTTCCTTCTTCATATCTTTTGGGAACTCCTTCCCACTCATTAAAAGTGTATTAGATTCTGCCTTCTACACTACATATTCTTCTATCAAAGACTAAATCTTATAAGTTACTCTATTATGCTTAAATGAGTACTTGTTCTCCTTACCATTGTGTACTATTTACCTATCATACTGCCATGGTATACCAAGCAATAGATGGCATGCATCCATTGGTAGAACATCAAAAAGTATTCTATCTTGATACTTGCCTATGGTGAACACAACCCATACTTGCGCAATAACCAATATGTTTTCCCCTTTATTCAACTAGGTGAATTTATATGGACATTCATGGGGTATCTTGGCAAGTCTCAAATTTTATACTACCTCTTCTAAAAATTACATTATTAGTGGATCCTGAATCAATTATGACCCTACACACTTTGCCTAGTATCTTGCACTTGATCCTAAGAAGATACCTCCTTTGCTTGTGCTCATGCTTGGTAGGTTCTTTGATCAATGTCCTCCTCAACATTAAATTTTCACCTTTCTCTAAATCTAAACTCACCTTTGAGTGTTTAGTAAAATCCTCCTCTTGCACATATGCGATCTTTTTCTCCCCTTGTGAAGATGATGGTTTGTTCAGACACCTATAAGATGGGTGACCCAATTGCCTATAATTGTAGCACTTCATGGAAGTAAAGTGGGAACTTCTTCCAAAACCACCTAATCTTCCTCTTCCACTACTAGTAAGACTCCTTCCTCTACCATAACCACCTCTTGGAGTCTCCTTGGCCTCTTTTCTCATTTCTTCTTCCACTAGAACCTCCTCTATATCAACTTCTAGAGTCTTTGCCTCTTCCTCTTCCCTTAGTACTTGATTCTTGTTTCTTTTTCAAAATTTCTTCCACTTTGATAGGCATATGATAGTAGCTATGGAGGGTAGTGAATGTAAAGAGACTTAGTTCTTAAATACTCCATCTAAGACCATTTACATATCTAGCAATGTTGATGCTTTCACTTTCTTGCACTCTAGAACTAAGGCTTAGTTTTTGAAACTCCTTAGTATAGGCAGCCACTTCTAGGTCTCTCTAGTTGAGATTTTGTCTTTTCTTGTGTAGTTGGATGTCATAATCCTTTGGAAGATAATTTTCTTTTACCTTAGCTACCATAATCTTCCAATTGACTATTGTATTTTTGCCTTCCTTCTCTCTTTCCTCCTGTAAGAACTTCCACCAAGTTAATGCTTGTCCTCTTAACCTTCATTTTTCCATCTTCACCTTTTGTTCCTCTATTATTCCATAACATTAAAAGTGATTTCCCATACCCTCAATCCATCCCATAATTAATTTTGCATCCATTCTTCCAATAAAAATAAGAATAATTTCTAGTGCTTTGCCACTTAATTATTTTAATGCTTTGAGAAAATGTTCCTCTGCTAACGGAGGGTCTGGTTCTAGTTCTAATTCCTCTTTTGCTTGATTCTTTCCCTTTTCCTTATCCACTTCTAATTTCTCTTTCATCTTATCTGTAGTTTCAAAATATTCCTCTATTTTTTTGTTCATCTCTTCCACAACTTCCTCAGGAAGCCTATTCTTCTCTTTTTTTTCTATCAAATCTCTTGCCAACTTTGCATTGGACACCATGGTGCTTTCTTGTATGGATTCACTTACCTCTGATATGCACTCTACACTGCCCAAGCCTTTTAATATCTCTAATACCACTTTGATAGGGATTCCTAACTAACTTCCAAGAGCTCTTCTAGCTCTTCCTAAGACGTAATCTTTGGTATTTCTAGGGAAATTCTCATTACCCTACTCAAAGACCACTTCTAGGATCCCTATCTCCTTTATAACTCTCCACCAACTTTAAACATCTAACATACCCCTAGATTCAACTATGCACTCATGGGCTCAATTAGCCATTCTTGTCCCCAAAATGCTCTAGGGATAGGAATGGGTTTCCTTACTATTCCTAACTTATTTTAAATCCATTATGATGGATCCTTTCTTAGTTTTTCTCTTGAGTCCTAAGTTTTCAAGGATTTAGGCCTTGTAGCCTTTTTACCCCATTTAAGCCTCCTCAAACCCATTTTCTCGGAATGGTTATGAATTCCCACAAAAAAACCCACAAATTGGTTAGGGATTCTCTCTAAGAAATTCATAGTATTAAATATTTCCTAGGTATTAGTCTCCCAAAGTGTCTGTGTATAGGACTTTCACCAGACCCCTAGTTTAAGGGTTTCTAGGACATGTGAACTAGTCTAGGTTCTTAACTTATTTTTGATTCTCTATCCAAATATTCTTCCATCATCCTTATAGTAATCTACTAAGAAAAAATTCCCTTTCACATCCCTACCATTGATTGGCACAAACCAAGCAATTCTACAAGCTTTCTTGTTGCTATTCTACACAAACTCCTAGCCAAAATGCCTCAACACTTGCCTAGGGCTTGATGAAAAAATTAGATCCCCTAAAAAGCATGATTCCATAGAAAATATTTACACTATATATAGAGTCTTTTAATTGATTCCAAGAGGCCATGGAAGTTCAGCCACAAGAACTCATGTAGGATCCATATTTACACAACTGGCTCTGAGCCAAGCAGTGAATAAGCAAGACACAAGAACATAGAAAAATGATAACCAAAAAAACCAAACCACTAAAACAATGCTATAGAAGGTAATTAAACAACATAATTGGAAGTATCAATGCATTATTTTAGTCCTTTCAATCCATATATGACTGGATGAATGAATTGTTATGCAAATACAATCAATTCTTGCTCTTTCCAATCCTTTATCCATACAATCTCTTAACTAAATACTGAGTTAAGGTTTTTCCAACCTTAAATATGCCAACCCCTTGTGTCTAGACCTTAAGGTTGAGGTTAGTACTCCTATAGAGTTAATTCCTAGTTTTTAGGAAAATGTTGTCATGACAACTTTGCAAAATCGCAAAGTTGTCATGAGCAATTTTTGCAACTTTTTTCTCATTGAGAAATTTCCTCTCCTAACTTGCATATCTCCTTCCAAAATCAACTTGTTGGATCCAAAAGCACTTAAAAACATAAAAAACACAAGTGACACTCCATTTTGGGATTTTGGTCAAACTTTGACCCTTTTGTTGACTTCCCTAGGACTTTGACTCTAAAATCTAATTGATTATACAAATCACAAACTCTAAGCATCCTTGTCTCAACATGCACACCAAATAAAATTTGGAACTTTATTATTATTCATTATTACCTTGGTGGTTTGCTAGAACCACCTACAAGCCAAAAATGCACTAGAATCTAAGCAAGACTCTAGGGTGCTCATGCACCATCCCCTCCTGCAACAAAAATAAGGGACCCATGGTGTTAAGAACTCTAGGTTGATGCCATGCTTCTTGAAATCACTTTCTACTATCTAGGTAGCCTCTAATTTTGGTTGGTGTCTCCACTTTACTAGGTTCTCCATGTATGTCCTATGTCTAGTCTTTTTCTTCACTCTTGAATGTAGAATCTTGTCAACCTATAGTTTGATCTAATCAGTTACCTTGAGTTCTTCCACATCCTTACTCACCTTAGTACTGTATTATTCATCATCCTTTTTTGGTCCTTTGTATTTGATCAAGTCCTTCACATTGAATATAGGAGAGATAGACTTCTCCTTGGGTAATTCCACCTTTTAGGCATTTGGTCCATATTTAGCCACCACTTTGCATGGTATAATCCTTTTGATTTGTAGCTTACCTGATATGCCCTTCTCCAATCTAGCCTTGTTCAAGAATACCATCACCAAATCTCCTACTTCAAATTGTAGGTCTCTTCTCCCTTCATCTCTCTTATCTTTCAAATTTTGATTCTCCTCCATTAGTGTCTTCTTTACTTGCTCATGAACCTCTCTCATTGATTGAGAGAAGTCATTAGAATGGCCACTAATTCCTTTATAACCCTTAAAGTATCTGAGCTCAAGAACACCCCTTGGATGTAACCCTTCAAGTCTGTGAGGTATGAATCTAAGCAAGAATCTAGAATCTAAGAAAGACTCTAGAATCTAAGAAAGAGTCTAGGGTTCTCTTGCACCATGCTTCAGTGTCTTTCTTTTCAATCCCTTAGGAAACTCCTAAAGTGTGACCTCCTACATCAATTTGCAAGATATTCTAATAATAATAATTGATGCAATACAACATCACATATTATTTTTATTTAGGTAGTGGAATAACCCCTAACTTACCTATTAGATACTCAAAATAATCCTTAAGTAGTGCTCTTATGAATATTTTAGCTATTTGTTATTTTGTATTCACACATTCCAATCTTCTTTGTCTTGTACCATCTCTCTCAAGTAATGATACTTGATATCAATATGTTTAGTCTTTGTGTGCATCATAGGGTTCTTTGATATATTTATATAGCTTTTATTATCAGAATATATCACAATGGGTTAGTTATCTCTTCCTTCATACTTTTCGACAATTGCTTGATCTATTCCAAAAGTCATCAATATCTCCTTGACATACTTTGATTGTGTAATGTATATTGCACCATTCATTTGATATACTTGTGATCCAACAAAGAATTTTATCTCTCCAAATATTGACATCTCAAATTCCTTCTTCGTTTGATCAATAAATGACTTATACATTGAATCTTTTCCTCCAAATATGATATCATCAACAATTTTTTAGCTAACAATATCTTATGTTTAGATTCACTTTTTAGGTATATATTTCTATTGTCATTAGTTCTAGCAAAACCAATTTTCATGAAATAATTGTGTAACCTTTCATACCATGCTCTTGGGGCTTGTTTAAAACCATATAAATCTTTATGTAACTTACATACCATATTCACTGGGATCAATAAATCCTCCAGGTTGTTCAATGTAGACTTATGCCTCTAAGATTTCATTTAGAAATAAAAATTTGACATCCATTTGATATAATTTGAATCCTTTGTAAGCAACACATGCAAGAAAAGCTCTCACTCCATCCAACCCATCAACTAGGAAAAAATTCTCACCATAGGCAACCCCTTCTTGTGCATATCCCTTACAAACTAGTCTAGCCTTGTTCCTTATGACTTCACATTTCTCATTCAACTTGTTTCTAAGACCCACTTAGTTCCAATTAGATTCTTATCCTTTGCCCTAGGTACTAATTTCCATGTCTTGTTTTTATGTATTTTCTTAATTTCTTTATTGATTACCCCTATCCAATCTTCATTCTCAAGAGCATCTTTAATTGAGTTGGGTTCAAACTCACACAATAAGCATGTGCCATTCTTCAAACTTCTTCTTTTCATGACTCCTGAATCTTTGTCTCCAATGATTTGATCTAGTGTCTAATGTCTTCTCACACACTTTCCAAAACTGGTTCATGTCTTCTTTCTTTTTGTTGTGGTTCACTAGGTTCTACTTGTTCTTCTTCTTTAGTTAATTTTGGCTGCAACTTGTCTTTCTCTATCTGATAGTCGGTAGTCTTTGTGTGTAACTCAACTCCTATATCCTAATTCTTGATAGTCTACTGATGCTTGGTAGAGATCTTCTACAGAACCTTGATAGTGCCTAGCTACTAATGCTCAACATCCAGCTTTTCTAGTTCATGTGAGGCTCTAGGTTCACCTTCATAAACATAGACAAAATTCCTATAGTCTTCAAGTTCATTCTTGTATTCTTCTTCTTTCTTTTATACAAATTCATCAACTCTAACACTTGCACTTTCTATGATTTTGTTAGTGTTAGAATTCAAACACGTATAAGATTTTATTTTAGTGAAATATCCTATAAATATTCTTGTATCACATTTTGCATCAACTTTACCTTTTCTTTTGGGTAAAAGTAAAAAGTTGTGTCACCTTTTAGACTAACTCATTAGAATGGTTGAATTTTAGTGTTTCTATCCAAAAATTAATTTTGTTCAAACATATGATCTAGATAAATTCATTCTAGCTAAGTTATATATGGTCTCACACTTTTCCAATTGGAAATATCTATTAAATGCATGTTTTATACTAGTTTGTATCCAATTACTAAAGAAACAAAATTATTTTAGAAAATTGATGTTTCAATAACTCTTACTATTTTTTATGATATTTTTTAGTAACATATAAACACCATTTTATAGATCTCAAAGTTAAGAATACTCATATATAGATTTTCTAGTGTTTTAATTAGATATTGTAATGAAAAAATTCTATAAGCACGTATTTTAACACTTGAAAATATGTCAATTTTGAGAAAGAAAAAATAATAAATGATATCAATTTTTTTTATAAATTATATGACGTTTTGGAGGAGAGAGTCCTCTTCAAGAATAAATAAATTTTCTTCTAGATAGAATAGTTTTTGTTTGAAAAATGTGTTGGGAGATGAAAACTATCGATTTCAAGTGAGTTGAAATTTGAATCATTATAAAAGACAAAATATAGATCCAAAGTCAATTTTTATTTTTGATTGTTCTGGCTATATATTTTATCTATAACATAGTTTGAGTTCAAATGGAAATGAGTTTATTTCCATATAGTTTTGTGGTGGGAACTAAACCCCTAATTTTCAACATTTTTCACCAACTAAAAATTATTTGTAAAAATTAGGAAAATATATCAATTCTTATTCCAAATAATTATTAAAATTTATAATCCTAAAATTCATCCATTTCTACACATTTCATTAGTTTACTTCATTTTCAAATTCTAAATAATAATACCAATCAAGATATGTCAATAAAGGTGAATAGTTATACTTTGGTTAGCATTTTCCTTTACAAAAGGGTGACACAAGTTTGTGCTTTTACCCTTTCATATTTCAATATGTAACACTTTCTTCCAAAAATAGTGAAATAATTCACATTAGGTGCCTATCTATACTAAAGTTCAAAAGGTGTTTTATTTTTACCTTTCTTCACTTGAACTCGATTCAGAGTAGAGATTGCAATACTTACAACTTCTCTCCAATACTTCTGTGAAATGCTCTTCTCCATCATCAATGTCCTTGCATAGCCCATGATATTTATTCACCTCCTCTATCTGATCTCAAGAACTTTAAATTCTTTCTTATTTCCTTTTCAACCCTAGCCAAAAACCACTTAAACATTTAAAATGCATCATATTTTTTTAAAGAAACACTACTATCATCATTCTAGATAATATATCAACAAATGTAATAAAATATTTGTCACCATAATAGGTTTTTAATCCAATAGGACCACATAGATTAGTATGAACCAACTCCTAAATATCATCAGTATAATAGGTCTTGCTCTTGAAACTGGACTTTGTCATTTTACCCATTTGCCATTGTTTCCATACCACTTTATTAGGTTTTCTCAATTTTTATAATCCTCTAAGTCTTTTCATCTTACTAATGCTTACCAAATTATAAAAGTTTAGATAACATAGCTTCTCATGCCATAACCAAACATCTTCAAATTGTGCAAATAAATATGTATCTTTAGATAGTTCTAGATAGAACAAGTTACCTCTGGTTTTCTTTCCACTCCCAATTAGTTCACTAGTAGCTCATCACAAATCTTTTCCTTCTTTTTTTGGAATTCAACTTAGTATCCTGAATTGAGAAAATATGCCACACTTAAAAAATTATACATTAGTCCATCAACCCAATATGAATGATCACATCTAATCTTATCATTTAGTATAATTGATCTTTTACTTTACATGTAACATGGTTTATCTATTAGAAATGGGGAAATAAGGAATAGTCTTGGTCCTTGTTAGAGGACTAGGCCTTGTTAAAAGCCTCAAACTTGTTAGGAGTTGGTACATATACATATACAAAATGATGTACAAGATGAGTCCACTTCCCAAACATGTAACTTACAATGCAATTCCTTGATACAAAATAATAGATACAATAACCTCTTTCTCATTGCTAATATCTTCAATATCTGATATGTCGCTTGATGCTCATCAAAAGACTTGCAATCCTTTGATCACACATTAGAATTTTCATCTCACGTAGTTTTCATAATCTTCCTTAGAAGAACACTTTATTTCACATGTTGTAGTTTGCATGTATATCTTTGTAACTAATTAAACATTGTCCAATTGGCCTTCAAGCTTTGACACACTTGGAAAAATATAAAACTAAATCTTACTCTCTTAGGGTTAACATCTAGGATGTCACCCCTAATTAGTCAAGTAATTATTTCATAAAATTAATAATTTCTTAACTCATAATTACCCATTTTATGTTATGCTCTGTTCCTATTTGTATACTGCCATAACTAGTAAAACTATCATCTGTACTAACCATACTAACTCATGCACTTACATAGGTCATCATGACACTTTTTACTATCTTTACCTAACTGTACACATTCCCATAATGTCTTAGTCATCTGTATATATCAAAACTATCTTTTTTCTACTAGATAATTTAATTAACACTTACACAATTTTCAAGTCTAATTGTAGAATATTTGACTATACATAATGCCTTCTTCATACAAGGTATATGTTTCCATAAATGAAAACTCTAACTCTTTTACAACTTATCATACTTAGCCAAATTTCCAACAATCTCCCCATTTGGCATTGATGGCAACATATGGGAAAATTGGCTAAGTCCAAAAATATTTATCAAAAGCTTTAAAAACTTGGCCTTTACAAATTTCAAAAAAATTCAAAATTTTGGATCATCATATTTTATAACCATATTTCCTTAGATCTCTATTACATTTTAACTATAATAGTTTGCATGATTATTACTCTCCCTTTCTACATCATACTATTACTCTATTACTTCGCCTTACATTATACTTTATACAAATTTCTTATATTACACCCCCTTTGACATCAATGAAAAAGGTGTCAAAATTTATATACAAGTCAAAATTTTTGGTTATATACCTTTGCATTAGGTTGATAGTTGGGTCATACAATCATCAAAACTTGACTTTAGATTCTTGAAGTTCTTCCCCCATGAATCTCAAACTCCTTGAAATATGCTAAGAAGGGTACAAAGTCCATATGCTACAATCCAAACTACATTTAGGTCCAAGTAAACAAATTTCTCAAATGATGTCTTAGACTTAAGACAATATTCAATTTGTTTCTTTAATGTTGTTATTTTTAGAGATAAGTTTTCTCTAAAAAGTGAGAATCTTTTTTCAATTCTTTCCTTGTCCATCTCAATAAGCCTTATCTCATCATATGTTCTCCCAATCTTGACTTCAATATCTTCAATGTTGTGATTGGGTTGTTGAATCTAATCGACTAAAGCTTGGATCCCTTCATGTTTCTTCTTCAACTCCCCATCACTATCTTGAGTGGTCTTGAATATCAAAGCACACTTTGCATACAATACCTTTCCTTCTTGCTCGCATTTTCTCAACTCCTTGATGGATACATCAAGTATTCCCAAATCATTTTTGATATTTTGATAGATGGTGTCAAATATTTGTGCATCATTTTTTTCTAAACTTGAATTGTTGTAATGTCAAACAAACTTGTAAACTCAACATCAAAAGTTTGTATTGAATATTTTTCTCTTTCCTCTAGGTTTGATTTTGTCAACCTTATAGTTAAGGAATTTTCAAGTTTTCTAGTGACTTCCATAAGAGATCTTTTCAGACTCTTCACCTTCCTATTTTTATAAATTATCTTTCTTAGGGATGAGATTAGTTCATTTTGATCATCATCATCAAAACCTGTCTAATGTTGCAAGTGTGAGAGGTGTCTTCGATGAAATAGGTACACTTTCCTTCTCCTCTTCCTCATTTTTATTCTTTTCATCCTCTTCTTTTCTTTTCTTGTCTTCTTCTTTATCTTCCCCTTCCTACTTCTTTTCTTCTTCTTTCTTTTTCTTTTCTTCTTCCTCTTTTTTATCCTTAGAGCTAGTGTGACTAGTCAAATTGTGAATAATATTTGCACCATAATCCTTAAAAGGATCTTATGAGGTATCAACAATTAACTTAGTATTTTCAATATGCATACTATCCATACAAATGTCTATTTGTAGAGTGAGAGGTACCTCTATCATGACTATATCCCTATCCTTTTCTTGAATTGTTATTACAATTGCTGCCTCTATTTTCTTATTCATTTCTTCATAGTTTCCTTGCATGATTAATATGAGCCTTATCTTAATTCTCAAGAAAGGTGCAAGGTTACTCATCAAGATTTATAAATTATTGTCATATTTAACTTCGTAAAGTTTTCTGAGATGACTCTCTTTTATCTTTTTGTCTTCTTTTATAACTCTTTATTTTCTATTGATAAGCCTTTTATACAAGTCATTTGGAATAAGAACTTGTATATTTGAAAATTTGTTATCATTAATAAACAAATGCCTTATCACATCATTTTATAACTCAAATCTTTCAAAACTACTATACAAATCATAAACTCGTTAAGTTGTGCAAAACTTCCCTTATTGATGATTGCATCATTTAGGGTTTTAATTCTTGGCTTCTAAGCCTTCCTTCTTATGGATGTCTTGGTTTCTAAAATTTTTACTTCAAATTAATTTTCCTCTATTTCTTCATTTTATGATTTAGATTTAGATTCAACTATCTATTCTTTTCTTCTTGGAACAAGAGTTCTCTTTTCTAGTCCTATAGGAATCATCTTTACTCTCTTCTTCTATTTTGGAGGTTCTATTTTCTCCTTTTAAAATTTTTTCAGTCTTGAGGATTTTCTAATGCTAGGAGGAGTGCCTATCTGTACCTTTATCACACTCACTTCCTCTTCATTTTTCTATTTTTGCATAGGCTAAGTAACATTAGGCTGTACTTGTGATATTGCTGCATAAGGTGCACTTGGTATTTGTGTAGATGGTCCTACTATTGTAACACCTTTTGCTGATCCCACAACTACTAGTGGTGTAGCAAATAAAACTTTTGATTATACACTTGCCCTCATCTCTTTGGAAATACTCATGTTTTCTTTCATTCATCTATTGTCATATTTGTTTCCTTTAGTATGGATTCAATTTTCTTATCAACTTTCTTCTTAATATCTTTACTATATAGACCACTTTTCACTTCTTTCATCTTTTCTTCATATGTCCCCCATCTAGGACATTCTTAATCTCTTTTTGACTCAAAGATTATCTTCACATATCCTTCTATTAATTTTGAAGTCATTTCATAGCCCATAGGGTTAATGAATTTTACTCTTGGCTCAACTACTTCCATGCATGTGACATCTGTCTCTACCATGAAGAAAATAGAATTATTATATTTCTTAACCAGTGATGGTGGTATTATGCATATCCATTTCATTTCAATATAATTTTTTCCCATTATTCTAGAGATATCCTTTGTTATCCTTTTCTCTAATTATTTTTTGTAATGATGAGTGATCATGTTCATGATGCATTTGTTTCCATTCCACTCATAATTAGGCACACTAGGAAATTTCTTCATAAATTGAAAGAATAGAAGTATAATCAAAGACTCAAATCTAAATGTTGCAATTTGTAGTCTTCTTAATCTTTTCAATGTTATCCAAGATTTTTTGCTTAAGGGTTTCACACATATTTTCCTCTCGAGCTTTACTACCATTAGGTAAGCTAAGTGAATAAATCCAACAGACACACAATTTATTCTAGAACTATAATTCATCTTATACCAAATAATATTACTCAACATTTTGACATTAGTATATTTTGTTTTCATTGTAGTTTCCACTAAATTTTTCACATTCTTCTTTTTCACAAGGTTACAAACATCATTGCTACAAACTTTCATCTTGTAAATCATATCATTATCTATCATTAATGGTATATCTCCAACCCAAAACATACCCACATGAATACAACTAAGAATTATCCTTGTCCATTCATGGTTGTCAAACTCAGTGTAAAAAATATGTATGATAATGTTTAACTCGTCCAAGACCTCATAACCTTGATTTAGGGATAAATAAATATTGCAAACCAAATTCAATTCCTTGTAGATATCACTATCACCAATACTCTCAAACTTACAGTGGATATAGGCTCTAATGTATTCTATACATAGAACATTCAATGGAACTTGTGAAAACACTCCTAATGCATCATATTCTAAAGACACATAAGGATGATTCTTAAACTTATAACTAGGACATTCATTGACATCACAAATTGTTTGTATAGCCATTGTTTCATATTTAAAAATTAAAATTTCAACTACGTAGATGATAAATACTTTGATTCCACATAACTAGGGCTTTCTACACTTCACACTCCAAATTACCTTCAAAATTATTTGAAATGCTATCAATTCTCTCTTTACTACTTCTTAACTCTTCACATGATTGAATGATACATAGGATCTCATTTGCATTCCTTAAATCTCACCAAAATAATCTCTACATTAATTGTGCAAGTAGACAATTCATAAAATGCTATTTTTGATTGCTAGTAAACTTGTTTACTTTTGTACACATGCATATGATCTCTAAATGAAATGCACTCTTAATCATCACCTTAGCACATCATGAACTATCACATACTAAATACGTAAATGTTAACTCTTTGTCTGTTATCTTCTCTTCCTTTCTGATGCTAGTTTAGTTATAAAATATGCTCAATTCAAATCAAATGAATCGCAAACAATTGTTGACTTCAATATTCCTTTAGGTGCATCAAAATACCAATCTTCCAATACTATATGTGATCTTGATTGAAATTTTTCTTTGAGAAATACCTCCTTGAATTCTTCCACATATTCTCTCAACTAATCTTTCTGATTGTTGTTTCTACTATCATTGATTCTATTTGTGTTTCTATTTATGTTCCTCATGTCCATTCTATAAAATCCTGCTATGTGACCAAAGCTACTGAATAACTGACATACTTGTGCACTATTTCTTTGATTAGGTCTAGATTGGTTTACTGATGCTCTACAATTTTTGGCAATGTCTCCAAAGTTGTTACATTTGTAACACATAATGTTTCTCCTTGTTCCACTATTTCCTTAATTTGATCTCCTTTCTCCTATAGGGTTAGTACCTCTAAAAGTTCTACTATTGCTACTATTACTATCAAATTTAGGTTTCTTACAAATAACTTCTTTATGACCAAAACCATGACAATTGTAACAATAAAAATTAGTAATAGGTTTGAATGACTTACCTATACAGTTTCTCTTCATATGAACAACTTCATTAAATATAAAGAATCTACCTTCAAATTCATACCTTACTTCCTTGGGTGATTCATCTTGCTCAATTTGCTTAGGTTCATCAATTTTCTTAGGTTGATTTGCTTCCTCAACTTCTTTTGATGAATCTTTAGAATGCCTAGATTCAATCTTATCGTGATCATCTATCTTATGTTTATGATGCTTAATAATTGGATTTAGTTATTTTCTCGCTTCAAATTTATTTTTTGACTTTTCTCCAATGAAATATCCAAGACCAATCTTATCATAGCAAGGTCTCTAAAAATATAATTGCTAATCAATTTTCTCACTATTGGAATATAACTTCTCTAATTGTTGGTTAGTTTGGGTTAACTCTCCTTTCACAATAGTGTTGTAGTTTTCAAGTTCCATATGTTTTAACTTGATGGACTCAAGTTTAGATTTAACTTTTGTAAGATTAGATCTTAGATCTACATTTCAGATTTCAAATCTGACTCAACTTTGCTATCATATTTCTTCAAACTTATCTTTAGTTCAATGATCTTTGACTCATATTTTAGAATCTCATTTTCTTTCATCAATCTAGAAATTTCATCACTATCTTTTTCTTGATATTTAGGTTCCTTTCTGTATTTGAGATGATCAATCCTATATATTGATTTCCCAATGTAATCTTTTTCATCTTCATATCTTTCTTTCAGGTTATCTCTTTCTTCAGTAAGAATATCAGTCTTCTCAAGAGCTTCTTCTAGGTTCTTCTATACCTATTCCATATTCATAGGGACCTTACTCAAGCTATAAAGGCTCTTCTAAGTAACTTTTCTCTAATACCAATTGTTAGAAATAGGAAATACTGAGAGGGGGTGGGGGGATGAATAAGTATTCTTTAAACTTTAGCCCAAAACTATATATTGTTAATTTCCTTATAACTTTCATATGAAATTAAACTAATAATGCTAAACAATAAACGTAACCATGCAATAAAAGAACTCATAACACCATATTTTGTTAACTAGGGAAACCCTAACCAAGGGAAAACCCCAATGGGGATGGTACCCACAATATGATCCACTAATCAAAAGTATTTGGTTAAAGATATTGACCTTGTTAAGAGTCTATTACATGCATATAGTGTCTCAGTCATTGTTAGAGGACCAGGCTTTGTTAAAAGTATCAACCTTGTTAGGAGTCTCTTCAACCCTATTAGGAGTTGGTACATATACATATACAAAATGATGTACAAGCTAAGTCCACTGCCCAAACATGTCCTTAAAATGTAATTCCTTGATACAAAAAAATAGATATAATAACCTCTTGGTCATTGATGATATCTTCAATATCTTATATGTCACTTGCTACTCATCACAAAAATCACAATCCTCTCATCATACGTCAAAATTCTTATCTCGTATAGTTCACATATTCTTCCGTACAAGCACAGATTACTTCGCACATTATAATATGCCTTTATACCTTTTTAATTCATAAAACATTGTCCAGTTGGTCTTCAAGCTTTCATACGCTTGGAAAAATACAAGATTAAAATTTTCTCTATTAGGGTTAACATCTATGATGTCATCCCTAATTATTCAAGTAATAATTTCATAAATAAAATAATTTCCTAACTCATAATTACCCATTTCCTATTATGATTTGTTCTTTTCTGTATACTGTTACAATTGGCAAAACTATCATATCTTCTGTCATACTGACTGCACTAATTCACATGCTTACACACATCATCTTGACACTGTATTGTTCATAGCTAACTATACACATGCCCATAATGCCTTACTCATCTATACATATCAAAACTATCTCTCCTCTACTAGATAACTTAATTGATACTTTGACAATTTTCAAGTCTAACTGTAGAATATTTTCATGTACATAATGCCTTCTTTATACAAGATATATGTTTCCATAAATGAAAAATTTAACTCTTTCTACAAATTATCCTACTTAGCTAAATTTCCAACAATATCATTTCCAAACTTGATAGTACTTCCATTATAATGCTCTAACTTCATAAACTTACTTGTATCACCAATCATATGATGTGAGTGCTGGAATGTTCAATGGGAAGAGTATTTCTAGGGGGGTGAGGGGTGAATCAGAAGTACACAATTTTTATCCTTTCAAACCCTTAATAACATATAACCAAAAAAAAACAATTTGCATGCATGTAAACATATAAGAAAACATGAAATAAAAATATGCATCAACACATAACACTAGGATTTGGTAACCCAGAAAGCCTCTAGGAATAAGAAGGTAAAAGTAGGGTGGGGATGACACCCACAAAAATCACTACAACATTGAGTTCAACCACTTTTGATGGTTTTCCCTGTTAAAGGCCTGCCTTGTTGAAAGCTACAACACACTGTTAAATGTGACATGTTGGAAGGATTTACAACACTTTACATGAAGTGTCACCCTCTTAAAGGATTTACACAAGGCTGTTAAACCCACCTAATACATAGGATTTTCTTAACCTTTTCCAAAGGCACTCCTCCTAGCTATTAAGCTAACCTATCACCATAGGATTTCAACCTCTAATACAATTGTGAGAGAGTATTAGAACTTTTAACCTGATTGAATACAATCTCAAATTGCTGGGTTTAGGTACTTGATACGCTCGTCCTCTTCTAATCCTTGCTTGATCTAATCTCTAAATATGTCCCCTATTCTGTTCTGGTCAACTGGATGTATAAATGTTGTCTTTACCACTATGTCTTTTTCTCTTCACACTAAAATTTTGCTATAATCTCCCCTTTTACTATTTTCTTCCACTAGACACAATGGTGCATTCGTTCTCTTATAAAGAGTGTGAAGACTTAGGGTTAGGTATGGATCTACAATCCATATTGAATCTGAAATTCCTGCTCATAATTTGCATTTTTCTTATTGGTTCCATGCCTTCACCATTTTTTCTAATTGGCTGCATGCAGATTGCATAGGGAATGTAAATGATTCATTCTTATTCTTTTTCCTTTTCAAAATCTCTCTATGTCAGCTCCAAAAATGATTTACATTTGATTTTGTGAGAGCACAAACTCATATGCTAATTCTGCATTTCTCGGCACATGAAGTATTACTAATGCTTGACACATACTATTTTTGGATTCCTTAGCATCAACTATGTTTTCTAGTTTGCTTGGCACCTGTTATATCTTGTATTGCTTGGCATATGTTGTTCTGAATTGCTCAACATCTGAATGATTTTGTTACTTGGCACATGAACAATTTTGGATCACTCAACACATACTATATCTAGATCTACTCGGCACTAACTATGACTCAGCACCTATTGAAATTTTGGCTTCACATCTATTGTACTTGGTATACATAGTGAAAATGGTTAAGTGTGTTGACACTCATTTGTCAATACTATTTATTTGACCAACAATCTCACCCTTTGATATGAGTGTCAAAAACACTTAACTAAGCATTAGTGATCCTATCCTTATTGAGTACATTCTTCACTTACTCAACTTACATGCAAAATTGTGAGTAGCAATATACCTTATGACTCCCCCCGAGTTGATTATTCCTTTGAAATTGAAATTCTGTACCAATGTGCCTGGTCCTCTCTATCCTTTGACCTATTTCTGCATTATGACCCTGTATGTTGTATCTGATATGTGTGATGTCCCTATATTCCATGTGATTACCAAAATTTTACATCTCTACTTCACTCCTTTATTCCTTGTCTCCCCTTTATTGGCTAATTACAATCATTCCACTTTATTCTCAAAATGAATGAAAGAATAGAGTGAAAGAATGTAATCAAAATGATCAAAATTTATCAAAATGTGGTAATTACCCATAGTATCTACATATCTCCTCCTTTTCTTACTCCCCCTATAATATATCTCCCTCTTTTTGACACTAATGTCAAAGAGTTCTATGGAGTAATACCATGTTTAGCCAAGAATGAGCTATTAACCTCTAGGAGTATCTTCAAGGCTACATCCCAAATATTTAATGCAATATCCAATGACTTGTGTTGGAGTGCAAGATCTACTGGTAGGTCTACAATTCCTTCATGTGTTAAAATATTGGGATCTTTCTTCAAGACTATCTTTGCATACATTTTCTCTATGTGAAGTACTTCCAAGTGAGGGGTGATGGAGGATTGAATTTGCATTAACTTGGCTTTCACATTAGCCTCCTCTGCTATTTATATAGCTAGTTCTCTTTGAGTGTGAAGCGTCTGAGAAAAATGCTTCTCACTTTGAGCTAGATTGGTAGGAAGTTGCATGCTAGAAATCTTTAGATTTTTTTCCAAACTCAATATCTTTTGGCTAATCTCTTGTGTGGAATTCAAAAAATCACACTATTTATTGTAAAGGGAGAATATATTTCCAAGTACAATTTTGACTCTATCTAATTTCTTAGCTAGGTCAACTTGTCCCAAAATGATATCTTCTTATTGACCTTACCTTGGAATTTATTCTCTAACCATTCCATTAGTTTAGCATTGGTGTCATGGTCCTCATTTGCTACCTAATCAACTATATCTGATAGTTGCTCTAAAATTGGTCTTGATTCATCTAGAGACTGTAGGCTGAAAGCATCCATGAATATGTCCTTGATTTCATTTAATGCTTGCCTGTATTTATAATTCTTTCTAAGTGCCTCTTGTCTCCTTCTTCTATTCAATGCACATTGTATCTCATTCATCTTTTCTTCTATAAGAGTGCTAGATTCATAACAGGGTATCTTTATTTCTTCATCAAGCTCAGAAATTCCATAATGAATTTTCCTGGCTACCCTAGTTGAGCTTGAGCCTGGTGTTCTAATTTGCAATTCTAGCATTCCAATGCTTGGTTGTTGAAGAGTTTTTGTAGGAGTACCTATTTTAGGTAGTTCAACCAAAGTTTGTATTTTAGATTCCTCCTTGTCTTTTGTCTTTTCTTTCTCTTTAGTTTGTTTCTCTTTTTCTATCATTTCAGTTAGGGGTGTACCTATTGATTGTACTGATTTGTCTTTATCATCCCCTGCTACTGCACTTGGCTCTTGAAGAGCTTGTGTGATTTCTTTTAGTGGAGATGGAGGTGGAAGGAGTAGAAGTCTAGTAGATTGTGTGGTCATAGGTGGTTCTTGTGTTTGCACCTTGACTTCCTTTAATTTCACTACTGCTTTTTGCAACTCATCAACACTAACCAATATTGGGCTTGAGTAGAGTCTAGCTATTTGTGTTGATTAGTTAAGGATCTTTGCTAGATCCTCTGTAGTTAATGGATTGATGTTTTGACTAGAAGTATCAATGACATACTTTATCTTGATTGTTTCTGCAGGTGTGATGGTAGAATGAGGAGGGCTAGGAGGTGGCAGTTGTGTGTCTTGCATACTCTGTTCTTGTTGCTCATCTGTCCCCTTCTCTTCTTCTTTACTCATTTTCTCCTCGTCTTCTTCATCCTTCTTTTCTTTCTCCACTTTATTCTCTTCTATCTTACTCCCCTCTACTATCTTTCTTCTTACTCCTTTTATTTCCTTTGTTTTGGCATTTTCATCTACCTTGTTTTCTTCATCAAATACATCATCAATTTTCTTCTAAATAACCTTCCATAATTTTGTGGTTTTGATTACAACCTCTTCAATTTTATTTTGTTGAATGCTAAATGCCCTATATTTGCGAGTAAATCTACTATTGTGCCTTTTGTCTGCATTTGTTATTTGACTTTTAGTCAAATCAAGCAACATCCTTGCTAAGGTAGACTCCCTTATTTATTTCTCAGTTTGCAGACAAAAATGCCATTTATCCTCTACAATCTTATATAATTCCTTTCGTAATGATCTATCTAATTCAAGAGGTGTATGTTTATATTTTTCCATCATACTATAGATAGATTTCTCTATTTTATTCTGCTCATCCTTTGTGAGCTTATTAAAATCTACATTCTTCAAGTCATTCATGTCACCATTCCTAATCTTAGCACATAATTTGTTAATAGAAAACTTAGGTGGATGACTTACCACTTTAAACTAACTATGGTCTTCTTATTCTATCCTTTCTTCATCTAAATCAGGTTGAGCCACAAATTTTCTTCTTTTCTTTGGCTCTTCTTCTATCTTCTTAGTAGATTCCTTCCTCTTTTCTACCTCTTCCTTTGCCTTTTGTGTAGTAGCTCTTGTAGTAGGCTTCTTAGGTGCAGGTTTTGTCACTTTCTTTGGTTTGGGCTGAGGAGCAGGTGGTGCTTTTACCTTTCTTTTGGTGACCATGGTTTGGATGGATGTTTCCTTGGTTTGTTCTTCCTTGTCACTCTCATCCTCATATTCACCTAGGCCTTGAGTTAACTGAAGTGGCCCTTGCTCTTGCTCATCTTCATCTTTCTCATTGTCATCTTCTTCTTCATCATCACTTACTTCTTTTGCTTCTTCTACAGTACCTGTCTCTTCAATACCAAATTTTTTCTTAAGTTTCTTTACAATCTTGTCCTTCTTCTTGACTATTGTTGCTATCTTGAGGTCTGTAACCACCCTTGATTTGACAACATCATATGTCCCAAATTGCTTTGCAGTTTTATTAGTTTCCTCAGCAAACAAAGTTGTAATAGCTACTGAAGCTTGATCCACATCAAGTTCATAACCTAGTGGTCTAAGCCATCTGACTCTAGGAATGACTTCTTATATTAAGTATAATCAATATCTACTAGAAAGAAAATGTCCTTTTCATGCTTCTCAACTAGTGAGACTAGTATCCTCATTCTTTGTTTCATGGACTTCTTGAAGTCCTCAAAGTAACTAGTCATTTGGGCATTAAAGTTTTCACCCATTTGATCAATGAATCCATTTATTTGGTCAATAATAGTCTTGTTTGGATCCCATTTCACCTTAGCTACTGAGGGGAATTCTTTCATAATGTAGAAAAATATGCAAATAAAAAATAAACCAAATTTGCATTGAGCCCCTTATGATTTCCACATGGCTCCCAAGTTTTCATTGATTTGTTGCATCATCAACTTTGCAAGATCATAAGTATGATCCTTTTTCACTAGCTTGTAAGAAACAACCACTACTATGTAGGGTGCACTGTTTAACCTATTGGATTGATAAAATTTGTGAGATATAATCCTTACAAAAAAATCTAGTAGGGGTCTTTGATGGTGTCAATTGTCATACCCTTGTTGTTCCACTTGGCACTAGTGTTTTTCTCAATTGCCTCCCTCTTATCACTCCTTAGGGTTGGAATACCAATAACCCTATGTACAATATTCTTGGTGAACTTTACTGGCCCTATTTCTTACCAAAAAGCTCCATTATGGATTCTACTCAACACAATGCATATCCGTTTTGTTTTAAAGACAATAGGGAAAACTAGGGTATTGGTTAAACCCTTCTTTTCAACTATGGAGAATTCATCTTTAAGTTTTGCATTTTCATAGAGTTTATCAAATGCATTAAAAATCTCCAAATCTCCTATGGCTCGAATTTTATAGTTGTAGCACTTGCGTACATCTTGAAACATTACTACTTTATCAGAAATCACAGATAGGGCACCAACGAGATCGTTTCTATAGGAAACCTCTAGAATTGGCTTGAACTCAGGCTGTTTAACTTTGTTGCTAACTAATTGTATATCCAAACCTTCCTTTCCCTTTTCAAACTTAAAACTAGATGCCATTTCTAAACGAACTAGGGTTTAGTATTTAAACAAACTTTTTAAACTGTGTAACTCCGCATTTGAATGAAATACCTGGTAAATTGATGAAATGAAGTTGGGTTGCTATTGAATCACTATAAATCACCTTTTGATCACTAGAAAATCACTCAATTTCTCTGCTTGTCTTTTATCTTTGTCAGAATGAGAAGAAAATGATTGATTTTCAATTTTATTATGCTTGAAACCTAGCATTTATTGCATTCATGCTTTATAGCTGTCACTCAGCTTCTAAAGGATTTTCAAACTTGGCATCAACTCTATTTTATTCACTCGGTAGCTACTAACATCTCTTTACTCGACATCCACTACACTATCCACCTCAACATATACTAGAGTTTTACTTGACAACCAAAGGTAGCTCAGAATCATCTTTCAACTTTTATCCTGACATCTCAACTTATGCAAATTTCTTCTTTGCAGTGCTCCTATGCTCTTTTGTGCTGATGTATGATACATCTTTATATGTATAAGCCCCATGTGCCTTTCTAGTGCTTAATTTGATGAGGTGTGATCACTTGACCTCTTGGGTGAAGTGATCTCTCCATTTGATGTGCTACATTCACTTTTCTTCTTCCATGTCTTCTTCATATCTTCTCTGATATGTTCCACATTAACTATTTCTTTGCCCTTGTTAACTTCAGTCTTGGGAGCCTTGCCTTTGTTGGACAATTCTTGCTAATATGACTAGTCTTTAAGCAATTGAAACAAGTAGTTTGATTTCATTATCTGCTTTAGTTTCCCTTAAAATGTGTCCTTATGCAATTTTTAGGAATGTGTCCATACTCTTGACAATAGTGATAGCTATACCTTGTATTGTAGTCCCAATTGTAGTGATGTGCATGATTGATTTCTCTTGTAGGTTGATTAGGTATCCACATAGGCTTTGATTTGCATTCAAATGCTTTATATCCATAATTTTTGCAGTTGTAGTAGTGACCCTCAAATCTTGGTGTCCTCATGGTCCTGGTCCTACAGTCCTGTGTTAAATGTCCTTGCCTTTTGCACTTGTGATAGAAATTTGCATTTGTAGGTTTATCATGCTGATGACTATTCTTGTTTCTACACACATTAGAGGTAATTTCTTTTTTACCATAGAAATGACAAGTAGGTTTAGTGTTCTTACCTTTGTTTCTTTTTCCTTCTACAGCCTTGGATGATTCTCCTTGTTCAGTGCTGATGTAGCCAAGTCCTATAGTGTCATTACTAGCCCTTGGTGATTTCAACAATTGCTCAAAGTACTTAATGGCCTCATTGGGTTTGTTGTAACTTTCTGCTATTTCCTTTTCTCTCTTCAATTCATTTTGCAATTGTTCATTATGTATCTTTAAGGTGGAGATCTCAATATCCTTCATGTTTAGCTTATGATGAGCATTCATCATTTGGCTTAAGGTGTCTAACTGAATGTTTGAAATATTTTCAAATTCAATTGTCTTCTCGTCTAGCCTATTGATGAGATTCCTCTTGTCATCTTCTACCATGGCCTTATCTTCAATAGCTCTTTTCTTTTGTTCAGTCACTTCACAAAGCATTAGGGTTTGTGATTCTTGTTCAAGCTTGAGTAATTTAATTTCTTCATCTTGTGTTCTATTTTTCTCCATTAATTCTACTATTGCTACATCAAATTCCTTGAAGTCTCCATTGGAAAATACTTGTGATGTGTCAATCTCCTTATAGTGTATGTCATTTTTAGCTATGGCTATCTCCTTTCTTCTTTTCAAAGATTTTCTCAGTTTCTCCCTGGCTTCCTCTACTTTGTGTAGAGCTAGTTACTCATCAATCACCTGATTATCAATGATCTTCCCAAGTCTAAAAACTTCCATCTTCTAACCTTTTTCTCCAAGCTATTAGACTTCTTCTTGAGAGAACCAGTGCTTTGATACCAATTGTTGGAATGTTCAATGGGAAGAGTACTTCTGAGGGGGGAGTGAATCAGAAGTACATAATTTTTATCCTTTCAAACCCTTAATAACATATAACAAAAAAAAAAAAAAAACAATTTGCATGCATGTAAACATATAAGCAAACATGAAATAAAAATATGCATCAACACATAACAAAAGGATTTGGTAACCTAGAAACCCTCTAGGAATAAGAAGGTAAAACTAGGGTGGGGATGACACCCACAAAAATCAATGTAGTAATGAGTTCAACCACTTCTGATGGTTTGCCTTGTTAAAGGCCTGCCTTGTTAAAGACTACAATTATGAGAGAGTATTAGAACTTTTAACTTAATTGAATACAATCTCACATTTCCGGGTTCAAGTACTTGATCTGCTCGTCCTCTTCTAATCCTTGCTTGATCTAATCTCTAAATATGTCCCTTGTTCTATTCTGGTTAACTGGATGTATAAATGCTGTCCTTACCACTATGTCTTTTTCTCTTCACACTAAAATTTTTCCATAATCTCCCCTTTTACTATTTTCTTCCACTACACACAATGGTGCATTCATTCTCCTTATAAAGAATGTGAAGACTTAGGGTTAGGTATGGATATACGATCCATATTGAATCTAAAATTCCCACTCATACTTTGCATTTTTCTTATTGGTTGCATGCCTTCACCATTTTTTTTGATTGGCTGCATGTAGATTGCATAGCAAATGTAAATGATTTGTTCTTATCCTTTTCCTTTTCAAAATCTCTCTATGTCAACTCCAAAAATGGTTTACATTTGAGTTTGTGAGAGCACAAACTCATATGCTAATTCTACATTGCTCAGCACATCAAGTATTATTAATGCTCGGTACATACTATTTCTAGATTGCTCGGCATCAACTCTATTTTCTGGTTTTCTCAACACTTGTTATATCCTATATTGCTTGACATATGCTATTCTGAATTTCTCAACATCTGAATGATTCTATTACTTGGCACATGAACAATTTTGGATCACTTGGCACATACTATATCTAGATCTGCTCGACACTAACTATGAATCGATACCTATTGAAATTCGTGCTTGGCATCTATTCTGTACTTGATATACATAGTGAAAATGGTTAAGTGTGTTTACACTCATTTGCTAATACTATTTATTTGACCAATAATGAGAAACACCTTTCGATTATCCATCTATCATTCTACTCACATGTGAAATCAATGAATTTTTTTTATCTTCATTAGAATCATCTTTCATTGCAACATAAACTTCTCCATCATCATCATTAGAATCATTATTAGAACCATCTTCTTAAGCAATGTGGCAAGATTTCTTACCTTATTCTTTGTAGTCTTTTTTTCCTTGGATGTCTCTATTGTCTCTCCTTCACTTGAAGTATTTCCTTTCATCCTTCTCATATTTTTTAGGACACCTTGTAGCAATATGACCAACTTTTTTATGTGTGAAAAAAATTACATGAAGTTTACCTTGGTATTTTTCTTTTCCTCTAGGTAGTCTTCTAGTCAATAATGCTTCAAGTTCATCAAGGTCATTATCAGATTCACTATCACTTTCCATACACTATATTTTATTATTTATTATAGATCCATCAAGGGCTATTTGAGCCTTAAAATAATACTCAACAGTAGTAGGGGACTAATTATCAAAATTTGATAATTCAAATCTAGTGAGTCTATCAATTAGACTATCTAAGGTCAGATCATTACTAGGTGTACATCTTAGTTCTTGAATTGTAGATACTCTAATTGCATAGATAGGAAGTAAATTCCTCAATATCTTACTTCTCATAGTCTCATCAGATATGAAGCCTTGAGATCCTTTGATAGCAGTCACCATCTCTTTGATTCGGCTATAATATTGTTCAATGGTCTCACCTTCTTTCATTCTCATATAATTAAATTTTCTTGGAAATTTTTCTTCCTTAGCTCTCAAAACATTTTTGTCTCCTCCATGGATTTGTGCTAACTTGTCCCACATTTTCATTGTAGTAGTGCATTCCTTCACATGATCAAATTCAACATAACTAAGGGCTTCTACTAGTTCAATCATTATTTGGTTATGCTCTTGGATCTTTTTCATTTGTTCAAATGTCATAGGTATTGGTACCTCAATGTATTCATTGTCTATGTAGTATGATGTAGAATCTCTAATACTAGATAACTATAATATCATCAAGCATTCCATGCTGGGAGGTTCTCCTTGTTCAACTTAGGCATATCTCTCTTGTACATCTTGATCTTTAACTCGAGTCCCTTCAAACTTTCCTTGAAAATAATAGAGCTCTAATATAGATTGTAGAATGATTTAGAATAATTGAAAGGAGGCTAAATCTATTACCCTCAAGTCTAGATGTACCAATTCAACTTTTAATAGCTTCAAATAACTTAATCTATCTCATAAAATAACTTGATTCATATAGCAACATATCACCAATTTAACATTCTTTAACTCTATGTCTAGTATATATGTGTCGACTAATAGTAAAATAATTAACTTTAAAAAATAGCAAGCATAAGATTAAATTCATACAAGTAAATGACACTTTGACACTAGAATTTAACATGGAAACCCAATTTGGGAAAAAGAACCAAGTAACATTCTACCACTTTTTCACTCTTCTGAAGTGAGCTTGGTTAATGACCAACCTTGTTAAGGGTTATACATCACACCATTAAATGTGACCCTACAAAATGATTTAATCACCTTGTTAGGAGTAGCCTTGTCAGAGGACTTTGGATCATTCTATTAGAATGTCACCTTGATTGAAGGGTGTACAAAATGACTGCTAGGTCAATCTTGATTAAAGGATTTTGACTATCATAATGGTTAGAATGTAACAAAAGGTTTGATTTGTAAAACACAACTCATTTTTCAAATTCATCTCCATTTTTTTATTTGCTAGTTCATTGACCAATCTCCACTATCATCTCCATCACTGGTCTACTTGGCATCCCTTCAAGCAATCACTCTTCACAAATCTCTTCACTTCTCCTTTTCTACTCTATTCTTCATAGGTTCTCCTTAATATCACCAATCAACCATGAACCAATCTTAGAAAAAATCTCTTATGCCTCCTTAAATAGGCAATTATGATTTTCTTCTTCTTAAACATCGCTATAGATCTTAGGGTTAAAGGCTAGATTCATTGAATCCTTCCATCATTTTATTCTCCTTCTCCTTTATTATATAATTCTAGAAACTTATGATCAAACCCTTGCCTTTCACATAACCAACTCTCTTCATGTATTAAATACACCACCTCACCAATCCTTGTCATGCATGCATTTTGACTAATCTAAAAAATCAAATATGTTGGCCTCAAACTCATTTCTTTTAAAAATTGTAACTTCTGTTATTACCCAACAACCACTAAGTTCTTCTACTCGGTCAACATTGTGTAGCTCAACACATACTACTCTATCTTTCTCAACATCTACTACCTAACTTTTTCATAACTATCACTTAGCCAATTCTATTTGTTCACCTTCTTCTTAAGTTCCTTAATCTTCTAATCTAGCTCCTTGATTGACCAACCAACATTGATACTCGGTCAATATTAGAGTTTAACTCAACATCATGTCATTTCAATCATACACCAGTTCAATTATCTTCTTTACTTCATGTAATGATTAAACAATACATTATCTTCTAAATGACTAACTTATCAAGTGCCCTTTGTAATTCCATGATAGCTAAATTCTTTCTTCTTAAGAAATAGACAAGCTCACCTTGCTATCTCCTCTTTTTAATTGCTCTTCATAAATCAACATATATGGAACTCTACACTATTAGTAAATGTCTCTCTAGTAGGTTATAATCAAATAAATAACAATTGTTTCAATTGTGATTTCTAACAATAAACCATAGGTTATAATCAAATAAATAACAAGGTGATGATTTGATCAAAGATACATATGACTATCAAAATAAGGATGACAAGTTGATCCCCTACAAAAAGTTGATTGATGCTTTGAGGAATTATTTCACCTTTGTTTCTTTTTAGTAAATTGTTAGAGCATTGAGGGTAAACAAGGATAAAACCAATGGAAATGGAAATGGTGAAGACAAAGGGAAAGCTTGGAATAAATTAGGTATGTCGTTAATGATGGGGTAGTTGATGTTCCTAAAACCAAGGGATCCGTATTAAATTTAACTAGTGCTATTCTAGCTACTAAACAACAAGCCTATGCTTACAAGACCATCGAAGCCCAAGCATCCTATAACTCTTTTCAATGATTTCTATGAGGTAATCTTAAAAAAATTTCTAATAAACTCATAACACTGCTAGACAATTTGAGACCTTTTGATCTTGTTGCTAAGCCTCCTTGGTGAAGACAAGATCATTTTTGTAACTATCATAGTAACAAAGGTCACAACATTGATCATTATCTTAAACTCAAGGATGTTATACAAGATCTTATTGATGAAGGAAGGGTTGGTATTTATGGTCTAATAAAAAAATTTCATCATAAATATTTCAAGGAGCCTCTCCCTAAGTATGAGCAAGGGGAAACATCAAATGAAAACAAGAAAAGCCATGATGCTAAATCAATTATACATACACCAACATCAACCATTTTATACACGTTCTTGAACCTATTGACAAGAACATTTACATGATAAATCCCAAGTATGTTGAGAATCCTAACTATGACATAGACAATGAAAGGCCTAATGTTATCTTAAGAGTCATTGGTCCCACCTCTTCTTCTTATGGTGAAAGACGCAACACTAGTACTAGGAGTCCACCCAAGGTTGCCCTTAAGGTTGTAAAAAATTCCAAACAAGCTAATTCTTAATAAGTGGGGTCTTCCTTGTCTAAGAAACATCTACTACTACTAAGTGGTATAATAAAACCATAGATAGAAATAATAATTATATGCAAATATAAACGATATAAAAAAATAATAGATTGCATAGAAGAGAACATACAATGCCAAGATTTAACACGGTTCACCCAATCCCTAGGCTATGCCCACCAAAAAACAAGTCGAATATTATTATGATCCAATGATTACAACCTGATTACAATCTATAATGCCTTACAACTCAATACCACTACAAGAAGCAATTTTCACATCACACCTTATGAAATAATCCCCAACCTTAAGCCCTTTTACACAAGTATTTTTGCCACTTTAGGGTTAAAATTAGTCACAACATGTCAACCATAAATTGGAAAATATAAATAATAGCGAATTGGTGAATATTAGCCATTGGTGAATAGAGGCCCAAAGAATTTATGAAGTATGTACAATACTTCCCTAATCAGTCACCACAAACTAACACTAAGTGCACATATGATCTTGTGTACCAATCACATCATACCCCTATGCACATTTCCATCTTTGAGCTACTAGAGTTATCCCCTTTGCATAAGGAGATCTTAGAGAAAGTATTTCAAGTGACTAGTGTCCCTAATGACATTGATCCAGCTAAGTTCCAAGATATGGTTAACCACATCTTTGCTCCACATTACCTAACATTTTTTGAAGAAGATGGAAAAATGTTTAGCCATCCACATAAACTTGCACTCCATAGTAAAGTTCAAATATATCATACCCGAGTTAGGTGTGTATTGATAAAAAATGGTATGAGGTTGAATATCATTTCTTTTCATGTTGTGCAACAACTGGGTCTCTTAGACTTTTCTATTGAACCTTTAGAGGAAATATCACTATCAAATCTTATGATGAAGTTGAATTCTCTTCTAAAGGTATAGTTGTGGTACCTATTTGAGTGGGTCCTATAAAGAAATATGTGGACTTCCAAGTTCTTGATATTCCACTTTCATATACCATCTTATTAGGAAGACCTTAGATACATGAGATGTAGGTTGTCCCATCTACTTATCATCAATGTATCAAGTTTCAGTTTAATGGTACACAAGTTTCTAATCTTGGGAACAATGCTATGTTGATAAACACACTTAGTGCTACCAAATTCTTAGTTGCAAATAATATAGCTACTAATGAAGATAGAACCATACGAGGTATTTGTGAGAAGAGGCTTAGGATGATAAACATTGGTATGAGGGAATACACTCTTTACTCCATCATTGTACTTCTAGTTTCCCCTCATTCTTATGGGAAACTGTCTGACAACACAAAAAATTCATCTTTAGCTATGATTATCTATGGAAATTTTATTCAATCATCAGTCCCCTTAGGGGATAAAGAGGAAGAAAAAGCTGTTAGAGACTAGATTTATAAGGAAGAAAATACATCTACTAAAGTCACTCTCACAACTCCTATTTCTCCTAAGAGATATAGATAAGGCTATGAATTTCTTTGGAAGATGGGGTATTAGGTTATGGACCTTTGACTAATAGAAAATATTCTCTTACTGAACCCATGAGTGACACCAAGGGAAGTAAAAGAAAAGAAACTACTAGTTTGGGCTATGATGTTAATAAAAATCCTCCTATTTATGATAAAGAACCTTCTACTACTAGTGACTCATAAGCTAAAATTTAACCTAGATTGCTACAACTACTCTTGATGATGATGATTTTGTACCTTCTACTTCCATACTTTGGGATGCAGATGAACCGAAAAATGATTATAGTGTTGAGGCTTCCACTACTACATAGCTTGAGTTTGATGAGTCAAATGTAGAGGATCTAAATAGAGACAAAATTATAAGGAAAATTTATCACCTTATAACACATGATCAAAACATTGAATCTAATGAATATGAGTAAGATCATCTTTCAATTGCATCACATGAGTTGGGGATCAATGTTATAAATGCCTATGCTAACCAAACTGATGTAGTTGACAAGTCTTTCATAGGGTTTGATGAGTTGGATTCTCAACTTGCTTTAGTGGAGTACCTTAGTCACAAATTGAGAAGAAAGATGAAAAAGAGACATTCTAATAGAATAAAACCACTTTTGGTAGTGTCAAAGCCGAAACATACTAAAAATAAAAATTTATTTGAGGGCAAAAACCTCTTTAAGATGCTCTATGATGAGGTAGTTAATAGTTTGTCCATTTATTTTTAAGATAGATCATCAATGTTGATTGAGCCCACATAGTCTATCAATCTTGGCACATAAGAGTCTTTAAATTATACATTTGGCCCAATAATTATTAGCTAAAGAAAAGGAATTTATTCACTCAATTTTTCCATGAGAAGAAAATAAACTTTTCTTGAACACATGCAGACATGCTTGGTCTTGACACTAATATTTTCATCCATCATCGTTCTATAGCTCTTGTTGTCAAACCTGTTAAGAAAAAATTGGGAAAAATGCATCAACATGATGTTTCCGTATTGGTGAAAGATGAATGAGAAAAGCTTAGGTAAGTTTTATATTTACAAGAGATATAAACTACATAGAATGAATCTCAAATACTATACCTATTTCAAAGCATGACAAATCCATTCAAGTTTGCACCAATTTCTGAGACCTACATAAATCTCACCCTAAGGATGATTTTTTATTCCCTAATATTTGACATAATAGTGGAAATGAATGCAGGCTATGAAATGTACTCCTTGATGGATGGGTTCTTGTGATATAACCAAATAAAGATAGCTCTTGAAGACTAAGAAAAGACAACTTTCACTTCTGCATGGAGTACCTTTTTTTGGAATGTTATTCCATTTGGTCTTAAAAATGCTGGTTCTACCTATCAAAAGGATACAACAACCATTTTCCATGACAAGATGCATAAAAAAATGGAGGGCTATGTAGATGACACATTGGGTAAGTCTAAGAAAAGAAGCACCCACTTGGATGACTTGAGTTTGATATTGGACTGCATGGAACAATTTCAACTTAGGCTCAATCCTAAGAAATGTGCCTTTGGTGTCACTTCTAGTAAACTTCCAGGATACATCATATTTGATAAGGGAATTAAAGTTGATCCTAAAAATATACAAGAAATCATGGAAATTCCACTTCCTTGCAATATTGACCAGTAAAGGATTCTTTAAGGGTGTCTTCAATCTTTAAGGAGGTTTCTTTCTTAGCTCGCTGATAGATAACAACACTTTAACAAGAACATGAATAAAGGGCCTACATGTTTTTGGAATCAATAATGTGACAAGAGCCTTAATCAAATAAAGGAATGCTTGGCCAAGCCTCCAATTCTTATGCCTCCTATTTTGAAAAATCCCTTGATTTTATACATCTCATCCACAACTACTTCCCTAGGGGCATTAGTATCACAACATGATGAAAATGAAAAGGAGCGAGCTATCTATTATATTAGGAGAACTCTTGTTTCAAGTATGAGGTCAATTATACTAACACTATATGCTAGCTCATATTATGCACTTGGTTGCCAAAATTGACCCTCTTAAGTACCTTTCACATAAGGCTGCACTCACATGTCGACTTACAAAATGGATGATGAATATATTCAAATTTGACATTCAATATGTTGAAATTAAGGTCATAAAAGGACAAGCTATTGTAGACCAACTTGTTGATTTCCTGCTTCAAGATAATGGTCCCATGCGAATAGATTTCTCGGATTCATCTATTATGTATGTCATAGAAAGGACTTGGAAAATTTTCTTCAATGAATCTCACATTTAGAATGGTGCTAATCCTATCATTTTGTTCATTACACCACATAGATATACTATTTCTGAGTCCTACAAGCTATCATGGTTCCCTTGCAAAAATAACATAGAAGAATATGAGGCTCTCACAAATGGTATCAAGTTGGCTATTAAATGGATAATTACTAAGCCACATATCTATGGAGATTCTCAACTTGTCACAAACCAAATCAAGAATGACTATCAAACAAAGGATGACAAGTTGATCCCCTAAAAGAAGTTGATTGATGCTCTAAGGAATTATTTCACCTTTGTTACTTTTCAACTTGAACTCCTAAGTCTGAAAAATATGGCTACTAATGCTATCACTACCTTGGCATCTATTCTACAGTTGTAAGAACATGAATCTTGATTTGAAATCCTAGTGGAAGAGCTATGTTACCCTAATAATCAAGTGATTTTTGCTATTATTGGACACAACTCTTCTTGCTACACCACTATTTATTCTTAACTCCATGATCAAATCATTCTTGATAACCTAACTCATAATGAAAAATGCCAATTCATTTGTAATTCTTCTTACTATTGCATTGTTTCTGGTGACTTGTATAGCAAGGGTCTAAATGGAATGCTACTCAGGTTCTTAGAGATAAATGAGTTTGAAAGAACATTAGCTGAAATCTATGATGACAATTGTAAGTCTCATTCTAATAGCCTTGCTCAAAAATTATGTGGGGATGATTATTATTAGCCTACTTTGCAAGCTGATGTCATGTGACATGCTAAATCCTACAAAAAAGGTGTCAACTCTATAGTAACTTGATTTATGCTCTTGCATGCAAGTTGATTCCATCTATCACACATTGGCTTTTTCAAAAATGTGCCTTTAACTTGGTTGGAAAGATACATCCCAGTTCTTCTAGTGGACACAAGTTTATCATTAGAGCTACTAAGTATTTCACCAAATGGGTTAAAGTTTTCCCTCTCTTTGCTACTATAGGGAAGCATATTTAGCTCTTCATTCTAAATCACATCATTTTTCTCTACAAAATTCCTGCCTCTATAGTGATCGATAATGGGGTACAATTCAAAAATAAGGACCTTAGACAAATTTGTGAGAAATTCAAGATTAAACAACATTGGTCCCCAATGGTCAAGATGAAGCTTCTATTGGTTCTCAAAATGGTTGGTTGAATTCCTATGAGCCTTGCCTACTAGATGCTAAGAATCTCAACATAATCTTGGCCAACATTAGAGATTGAAACCTATTAATGCCATTACCACCATGTTCTGAGCACTTATATCCTTTTATTTGGAAATGAATCTTTGATAATCAAAGAATACTTCTTTAATCTCCCATATTTTTTTTTGGCGAATGCTTCAATGTTTCAAATTAGTAATAATACATCCATAAAAATAATTTAGTAAGATTCTTTTAATCTAAAAAATAAATTATTGTCTTACCTTTTAGATTTTACCATAATTTCTCTTTCTTGCACATAAAGTACATTGTCAAAATACTATATCAAGAATGTATATCATTTGGGAAGTATTCTCAACATAATTTTTAATCCTAATATTGATCTTTTAATTTTTTATGGTAAAAGCAGTGTGTCCCCATGCCTAAGAAAATATTCTTGATGGGGACACAACCCAAGCACCGAATGGACACAATAGGAAAGGAAAATTTTTATTAATTGTTAAAATATGCTAGTACACTTAGTGCAGAGAAATAGAATCCAAAACATGCCCTATGGGCTTACAATAGCATAAATCTAGAGATAAATTCTTCTCCCAGTACCTCCTCTCAAACTCCACTCCGAACTGCCTTTTACAATGCTAGAAATGTTCTTAAATAGACCCCAAAGGGTTAAGGGTTAGGAATACATTTTAGAAAGTGCTAGTTGGCATCCATCGACCAAATATAAGGCTATAGAAGTCGCATTAGAAGTCAGCACAAAATTAGAAGAATCCAAAAACGGTAATCGAACTTCTGGGAGGCATAACTTTTGAACCATAGCTCTGATTGTTGAACCATTTAGATTTCTGGAAAGCTCTCGAAGTGCTCTATAGCCCTATGGAACAGCTTTGCTCATCCCCATTTTTTGGCCCTATTTGAGGTCATTTAATGCCCCTAACCTAACTTTGAAGCATTCTTAGGAGGTCTCCAAAAATAAAAAAAACTACAATAACTTTCAAACCATGGGGCCTTTTGACCTGGTTCTTTTTCTGGAATGCTCTAAATTACAATTACATTCATTCAGCCAATTTACACCCTCTAATTCACCAAAATTATGGCTCAATTACATACTCATATTTTTTTGGCATTTACACATATCCCAAGGTGCTCAAATACTCTATCCTAGAACACTAGTAGTGGAACTGTGAAAGTTGGAACCTTTATTTGACCCAAATGGGTATCTAGAAATGAAAACACATGAAATAGAAACTAAGTCTAAGTACATTTTTTTGGGTGACATAGGATTGCCCTTATACCTCTAGATGCTCTTGCATCAAACACCCAGGGTAGATTGAAAAGTGACCCTGTCACTTTATGAAGAGAAGAGGAAATCCCAAATGGGAAACCTTAGCTGTTGATATCCCAGTTGAGTCCTCTATTGGCTGTCCTTTCCACTTGACCAGATACTCTTCGTACTGCCTATTTTTGGTACTCCTACCCACACGACTATCCAAAATCTCCTCTATCTCCTCCTTTTTAGAAGTAGGAATTGGACATGGCTCTAACATCAGCTCCTCATCTGCACCATCATCATGATACTCTGTTAAGTCTGCAATGTTGAAAATAGGAGAAATGTGAATTCCATCTAGAAACTCTACTTCATATGCATTTCCTGACTCATGTTTCTTCAAAATTTTGTAGGGGCCAAATTTCTTCATTTTCAGCTTGTTGTAAGTACTAGCTGGAAATCTTTCTTTTTTTAAGTGTAGCATGACTAGATCCCCTAATTGGAATTCCTTATGTCTTCTCCCTTGATTAGCCCTAGCTTTATACTATTGGTTCATCTTGGTAATGTGTGCCTGGACCTCCTCATGTAGACGCTTGATATGTTCAGCAAATTTTTTAGCTTCAGCACTTGTCCTCTCCCCTTGCTCTATCTTCCTCAATTTTGGTGATCTACTAGTACTCCTGTTTATAGAGTTATTGTAAACAAAATTTTCTTGTGGTAGAATCAAATCCCATCCCTTGGGCTTATCCCCAACTAAACATCTTAGCAAATTGCCCAGACTTCTATTTACCACTTTAGTCAGTCAGTCAGTCTGCGGGTGATGTGTAGAACTGAACTTCAAGTCTATTCTCAACTTCTTCCACAATGTTCTCCAAAAATACCCCACAAATTTAGTATCTCTATCAGAAACTATACTCCTTGGGAGACCATGTAATCTTACCACATCTCTGAAAAACAAGTCTGCAATATGGACAACATCATGAGTTTTGTGGCATGGAATGAAATGTGCCATTTTGGAGAACCTATCAACCACCACAAATATTGAGTCATTACCCCTTTGTGTCCTCAGTAATCAAAGAAAAAAATCCATACTTATGTCCTCCCATGGCTTTGATGGAATAGGAAATGGTTGATATAGTCTAGTATTGTGACTAAATCCCTTCGCCACTTGACAAACCTGACAATTTTGTACAAACTACTTCACATCCTGTGACATTTGAGGCCAAAAATAATGTTCTTTAAGAATGGAAATGGTCTTATCTTGACCAAAATGTCCTGCCATCCCTCCACTATGTTTCTCCTTAATCAGATTTTCCCTCATGGAACTCCTTGGAATGCACAATTGACTGCCCTTGAACAACATACCATCCTGAATCAAATAGTCTAGCCACTTGGTTCTATCTACATCAACAGGCTCTTTACAAGCTTTCCATGCTTCAGCAAAATTAGGATCCTTAGGGTATAGATTCTTGAGTTCTTCAAACCCAACTACTTCAACCTACATTATTGTAAGCAACAACTGTCTCCTACTTAGTGCATCTGCAACCCTCTTAGATTTTCAGCTTCTATGCTTCAACACAAATGTATAGCTCTGCAAGAACTCTACCAACTTCATATGCCTCTGATTCAATTTACCCTGGCTATTTAGGTACTGTAATGCCTGATTATCAGTATACAAAAAAATTCCTTTGGCAATAAATAATGCCTCCATTTCTTTAAGGCCTGAACTATTGCATAGAACACTTGATCATAAACAAAATACTTCTTTTTCGCATCATTTAATTTTTCACTAAAATATACAATAGGCTTACCTTCTTGGCTTAATACAGCTGCAATAGCACTACCACTAGCATCACAATCCACCTAGAACACCTTTCTAAAATCTGGAAGTGACAACATAGGTTGTTTTGTCACCTTCTTTTTCATCAATTCAAAACTTCTCGCAGCTACCATAGTCCATTTGAACTCTTTTCTATCCCCTCTTATTGTGTCAGTCAGGGGTGCACATATACCACTGAAATTCTTAATGAACTTCCTGTAAAAACTAAGTAGATGATGAAATGATCTTACCTCAATAGAAGACCTTGGAGTAGGAAATTCCAAGGTGGCTTTTACCTTCTTTGGATCCATTTTGAGACCTTCAGGTGATATAACAAACCCCAAGTAGACTAACTCCCTTTTTGCAAAGATACACTTTTTCAGACTAATTAAAAGTTTCTCTTCCCTTAACCTTTCAAGGATACTACGAATATGCAATAAATGTTCTTCCAAAGTCTTGCTGAAAATTAAAATATCATCCAAATAGACAATAAAAAATTTTCCCAAGAACTTCTTAAGTACCTCATTCATAAGCTACATGAAGGTGCTTGGGGCATTCGTCAATCCAAAGGGCATGACTAACCACTCATAAAGACCCTCCTTGGTCTTGAAGGTAGTTTTCCACTCATCTCCTTCTCACATGCATATCTGGTGATAGACACTCTTGAGATCTATCTTTGTGAAGTACTGAGATCCACTCAAGCAATCCATAAGATCATCCATTCTTGGCAAAGGAAACTGATACTTGATGGTTATCTTGTTTATAGCTTGAGAGTCCGTACACATTCTCCACTCTCCATCCTTCTTTGGTGCCACTACTACAGGTACTGCACATGGACTCAGGCTCTCTTGAATCAACCCCTTCCTCAATAGCTCCTAAACCTGTCTATTCAGCTCCTCAATTTTTGTAGGAGTCATCCTGTGAGTAAGCTTGTTAAGCAAACTAGCTCCTAGGATTAAATCTATCTAATGACTAATTTTCCTTACAGGTGGCAATCATTTTGGAACATTGTCAGAGATGATATCTCCAAAGTCACCTAGTAAATCTAAAACTTTGAGTGGTATTTCACTACTACCTTCTTTATCTTTCATAGGAATCAAAGCATAACACATACGCTGATGTTTCATGCCATCTAAAAACTTCCTTCCATCAAAAAGAAAAATCCTAGCACTGCTACATACCTTTTCACCTTCCTTTTTCATGGGCTTCAATTTGTGGTGAACTCCATCCTTTGTTAGAGAGTATGTGTTTGCACGACGATCATATACTTCATGCCTATAAAACTACCATGGTTTACCCAACAATAGATGGAAAACATCCATTGAAATAACATCACAGAGAACTTCATCATGGCAACTCCCAATTTTGAACTTCACTAAACATTGTTCACTTACTAGGACCTTATGATCATCTTTCACCCAAGCCATCTGATAGGGCTGGGGGTGTTTCTCCCTCTTGAGCTTCAGCTTAGAGACCATCTCCTCTGATACCAAGTTATTAGTGATACCACCATCAATGATCACATCACAACATTTATCCTCACACTTGCACCTGGTACGGAATAAAATCCTCCTTTGTCCTGGTTCAATCTCACCACTTAGTAGGACCCTTTCATTTACTAAAGTCTCTCCTCTTTTTGCATCCTTTGAATTTGATGATTGTGCATCCTCATCCACATGAGAAACCCTAGCTTGACCCTCATCTCTCCTATCTATCCTTGCTTTCCATTGAGGGCATTCAAAGGCACGATGAACTTCTTCATTGCAATGGAAATAGGTACCAAAGAAGCCTCCTCTTCCTTGTCCACATCCTCTACCTCTTCCTCTCTGATTTCCAAAGTCTTGATCATGGGAGTGGTTGGAACCCTCGTTCCTCTAGTTCCTGCTAGTACCCACATCTTCATTTTTCTTTTGGGTTTCATTTTGGCCTCTAGATGACCTACCACTACCCCTTCCTCCTTGACCACACCCTCTTTGTCTCCCTTCAAACCTTTTATTTAGCTTCTTTCAACTCCTAGGGAAAACTTGTATGCCTCCTCAACACTGGTCATTCTTACCAGACTTAATTCCTCCTGGATGCTAGGTCGCAACCCACTGATATAATGAGCAACCTTCTCCTTATTTTCTTTTGCATGCCCCACTCTAATAAGAAGTCGATAAAACTCCTCCATATATTCTTGGACTAATTTTCCTACTTGCTTTAATCCATGCATCTTCTGAAACAAATCAAGCTCATAGTCAACAGGAATGAACTACTTCTTTAGTTTGTCCACCATGCGATCCCACCTTGTGATGCTCTCCTTTCCTCTTCTGTTTCTTTCCAATTGAACCTCTTTCCACCAAATTTTGGCATGTCCTTTTAGTTTGGCCTTTGCAAACTTAACCCTATCTGGGTCCTTGATATCCTCATACTCAAAGTACTCTTCCAGTTCATTGATCCAGTCAATCAACTCATCTGGTTTCAGATTTTCTAAAAATACACCCACATCAATTGTATGCCTTTTCCAAAACTTAGTAATGGCTCTAAAAAGCCTTTCCTCTTCTTGATTCAGAACTTCCCCTTCAGGTCCAATTTCTTCTTGTTGATTGTCATCCTCACTTTTGTCACTTTCAGTAACATTTGTTCCTATACGGAGCTCCTCCTGCAACACTTGTACCTGCCTTTGGAGAGCTTTAACCTCCTTAGGATTAATAGCTTCGGCCCTTCCACCATGCTCTCTTTTTGGAGGCATCTTCTTAACTCAAACCCACAACCACACAGTCCTGGTGCAAATTGCCTCATAGTCGGCGCTCTATCTACACACTCAAGAAAACCAGCTCTGATACCACTTGATGGGGACACAACCCAAGCATCGAATGGACACAATAGGAAAGGGAAAATTTTATTAACTGTTAAAATATGATAGTACACCTAGTGCAGAGAAAAAGACTCCAAAACATGCCCTATGAGCTTACAATAGCATAAATATGGAGATAAATTCTTCTCCTAGTACCTCCTCTCAAACTCCACTCCGAACTGCCTTTTACAATGCCAAAAATGTTCTTAAACTCCACTCCTAGAACACTGATAGTGGAACTGTGAGAGTTGGAACCTTTATTTGACCCAAATGGGTATCTAGAAATGAAAACACATGAAATAGAAACTAAGTCTAAGTACATTTTTTTTGGGTGACAGAAGATTGCCCTTATACCTCTGGATGCTCTTGCATCAATTCCAATACTTTCTCATTAAATAATTTATACTTATTTTACCTTCTAAAATCAAAATTTAATGCAAACGAAAAATATTTTAAGGAAATAAATAATTAATCAAATATTTAATAATTCTCATAAAATATTTACTAAGTAATAAGAAATTAGTATTAAAAATTTAAAGCTTACTTACTTTTTCTCACCTTTTGTTATTTCAATACTTACCTCACCAAATTTAGTGAAATAGGGTTTTCTTCTTAAAGGAAAAATATTAGAATATATAAAGCTCCATGATATTGGGAAAAATATTTTGAAAGAATAATCCTCATCCAATAAAAATATTTTATTAAATCCTTTTAATAAAATAGCACTTAATTTAGAGTTAATTAAGTCGAGAGGCTTTCTGCAGTAGCAACAATCTTCAATGTAAACATTTTCTATTTTGAAATTTTTTTGACTTCATTTACATGTCAAAAAATAATAATAGAAATAGACTAGATAAGAGTCTCAAATCATTTCCTCACGCCTCTTAGACTCGCATAAATATGTGATGATTAAAATTATGGGGTTATGAAAATAGGCAAAAGGATATCTCTCGGCTTATTATATATATATATATATATATATATATAATATATATATATAAGTTAGTTTAATAATTAATAAAGCTTCACTATTTTGACAATAAAAACATGACACTGACATTTTAATAAAAGATATCCCACCAATGACATTTATTTCATTACAAAGAAAAGTAAAAACATATTTTACCCCAAGATACAAACATTCTCAAAATCCATTGTGACTAAAATATTATTTAATCTCATTTAAAATTCTAATGAATTGAGGGAATAATTTTAAAATATATTTCTGTAAAGCTCTTTGGCATGTATAGAAATTAATTCTCCTTCCACTCACCTTGTGGCTTTTTGGGAGAGGGAATCAAACTTATCATGATGCCATACAAAAAAGTCAAACATGTTTTTTCCCAAATTCCTCAAAACATGTGAATTTTTTTCAATTTTTTTTGATGTTTTCAATCACAAAATATGATAAGTAAGAGACGTGAATCATTTGTGGATTGGATAATGTGCATACTAGTTTCTTGGGCTACTTGGTTTAATTTCAACACTCACTGCTGCTTCCACAAATGCTGTTGGGAAGCTTGATATAAAAAATGGGTGCTTGGGCACATAATTTTGCAACCACTAGCTTCTATAGATTTCCATGGGTCTTAGATATTGTTTATCCTCCAAAATGAGACTAGCACTTTAAAAAGTTTTGTCTTAATGTAGGATCTCAATGTTTCAATGTAAATTCCTTGAAATTGAACTATGCCACCTCATCTTTAGGCATATAGAAAAGGACATGGCTATTCTCCTGAAAAATTGTATAGTTAACAAATTTTCAAAAAATCAGCTATGGAACCTTTGGTGGAGTTCTTGAGGTTGCTCTTGTAGTCATGCTTCCTCTTTGCCTAAGTTCTAGGCTCGCTTGGGCAATGCTCCCTCCAAGTCTTCTCCTCTCCATATTTCTTGGATTGCTATTCATGCTTTGGCATATCTGGCTGGAGAGGAATTGTCAAATCTTCCAAGATGTTTGGCTTGGTGTTTTGAATCTCTGGTGGAAGATCTCACATTCTCTTTAGGAAACTATTCAAGTGAAGTGTGAGCTAGATGGGGGTATGGATCCGGTTGATCTTGCTATATGTAATTGCCTCAATTTTCATATTTAGGATGGGGCTACAGCTAAAAGGTTTCCTTCTATGTCTAGGTAGCCTCAACATTAGAGGAAAGGTCAAGTGAATTAGGTTGGGCATTGGACTCCTCTTCCCTATGGAGTTCTAAAGATTAACACTGATGGTTCTTCCCGAGGGAATCCAAGCCCTGTTGGTATTGGGGGAGTGGCTCGTTGCAGTTTTGGTGATGTTAAATTCTTTTTCTTAGTTCATAAGAGTGATTACACTAGCAATCTCATGGAAGCTAAGGCTATTTTATATATGCTGTGGAACAATGTTTCTTGTGGGGATGGAGTAAGATTATTTGTGAGTCTGATTCCCAAGTGGTGGTGAACTTGCTTTCCTCCCAAGAGCTTGAGGATGTTAGTTGGTAGCTTGCCACTATTTTTAATTAGATTATTCTCTTTTCTACCTCTTGTCAATTCATTATCCTCACTTATATTCCTTGTGAATGGAGCAAAGCTACTACTTGTTTAGCCAAATGGGCTTCTAGTCATGTTCTGTGTTGGAATATTATGGATAGGGGGCAACTTGCCTTTGAGATGGTCCAAGAATTTGATGAACTTGTTTCTCAGGATTGAACTCCTTGTTGAGCTCTCCTTGTTGTATTTCTTTCTATCTTAATAAATTTTTACCCCTCTTTTTCCAAAAGAGGAGTATTAGTGGAAATCTGGAAGAAAAATGTTTGACTTTGTTTTCTCTAGCCTGTCCTTATAGAAACATAGTTGCAAACAAAATGCAGTCTTGACCAAAATTTAAAATATCTAAAACATCATGAATTTTTCTTAATTTTTCAATATTTAATCTTCATGATCTACATAGTTTGTAGTAGAAAACAATTTAAAAAAAAAAAAAATCATCGTGTTTTCTTGAATCTGGAAAACAATTGAGTGTGATTTTTTCATTTATTTTTCATGTTTAGTGAATTTTATTTGGAGATTAACCAGTACTTAGCAAAACTTCCTCCATTTTATCGAGCATACACATTATTTTGGTGTTTTGATCAATCAATGCATGTACATCAATGCTTTTATGCATATAACCATCTTGACAACTTCCACAAACAAATATGTGTCTCGGTGATGAGGTTTCATGCTTCCTATATTCCTACCAATCTTTATTGACCTTGAGTAAAGAGTTTCTCTCTCATTGGGGAGATGCTTCATATGAAATTATGTCAATTCGCATGCACAAAATCCTTGGATTTTGATGATGTTGAGATCAATGTGAAACAATGAAGGGAATATAATACAACTAGTGTGGACAATGCTTTCATTTCTTTGCATCCCTGCTTGTCTTCGAAATGGAAAATTCTCTCAAGGAAAAAGCATGATTTTTTTATTAAGGTTCATCATTTTAAAATGGAGTTAGAATAATAAATCAAGATTCATCATTCTAAAATAGAGTTAGAATCCAAAAGATATTATAATAGATAAAATTGTTGATCATAAATAAAACTGTAACATCTTATTTTATAAATGGAGTATAAGAATCAACTATTTATATATTTCATAAATATATTTTCCTTCAAGAACTATTTATTATATCTATATATATATATATATATATATATATATATATATATATATATATATATATATATGATGAATAGTCCTTTTCTATTAAAAAAATGTACTCAGATTACAATTCACAAAAGAGGGGTCGGTGGATACAAGATCACCCTGCGAATGAGTTCAAACGGTTGAAGCCAGACTAAAAATAGAGCCACAGCCAGAAACAAAAACTATTCATAAAAAAAAAAATAAGGAACCCTCAGGCTGCCAAAGTAGTGCCAACTGAGGGTGGTGGATCATCTTTGTCATGAAATCCCCAATCATCTTTGGGATTGGGGGGTGGGCTAGGAATAGTCCAACCATCATAAAAAAAAATAGTAACAATGGTAGCCTTCGCATCTTTAACCTTTAGCCATGGAGGAGAGATCACTAATTCCAAGTGAGGCTACTTCCTAGAATGCACATGATGAGTACCAGGAGGAGGAGCCAAGGACCAACCAGAACCACTATGGGGTTGGGAAGCTAAGCGACACCTCCATCCACCATCACCACCACTAGGAGAGTAGTGGTGGGAAGCCTGGGACTGCAGGGTGTGTGAGTGGTAGCCTAAGGAGTGGTGCCAAGGATGGCAGTCACGAGGCATCAAGGTATTTGCTGAGGCATTAGGAGGAACTCTAGCAATAGTGTAGGGAACATTGCCTTAGTGGTTTAGTAGCTCCTATAGGTGAGCTACCTCAAGGGAATATTTGTTAGCTTGCACTTGAATCTGCATAATTACATTATTACAAATGCATGCCTTAGTGTACATAACAATGTTAACATCCAAAAAATTGTGTGTGAAAAGAATATCAATCCTTTCTTTCCATAGAGAAAAAAGAATTTCTAGCCTAAAGGTATGCCAAATTTGGGTGAACTTCCAAGGAAATTTGGGAGAGTCACCTAGTAAGATCATGCACCAAGAAAAAGACTCAAGCCTAAATGGCTTAAAAAAATCATGAATCCAGTGTCAATAATTTTGAGTAGACTTACAAAACCAAAAAATATGCAAGAAAGACTCTGGTTGTCCACAAAAGGGGCATTTGGGATCAGGAACCCCAATGTGTTTGAGTTGAGGCCCCAGGGGAAGACCTTGGAAGGCTAGGCACCAAGCAAAATGCACAATCTTGGGTTTAGTTATAGCATTCCTAATGGTATCAAAGCATTTTCTACATTGAGAAAGAAAGTATTAAATATTTAAAGATACAAATTTCTTTCTTCTCAAACTATTTTAATGCAAACCTTAAAGAAAGCTTTTTAATTCATTGTCCAGAAAATTAATATTCTCAATACATAAATGCATTAGAAAATTTCATAATTTTAATGCATATGGTTCTATTAATTCAATCAAAAGCTAAAGAAATGTATTTACTTTAGGTAAGAAAGCATTATATTAAATTTGAAAATAGAAGCACCATAGTATAAAATAATTAGGATCAAGAGTAGGTACCTGTAGCATGATGAGCACATACTTACTTGGGGGTTTTCCATCTCATACATATGCATATGGTCAACTTTCCCTTTTAAGATTAAGAAGATCCTGTAGATCGATCATTTAACACATGCATTTGAGATTTGAATTCATGAGAAAATGTTTGAATGAGAAATATTTGATATGAAACCATTAAACTTTTTCACAAATTTAGTTTTTCAATAGCTTCTAATAAGACATTTCTCAAGATCTTGCATAGAAATGTACATAAGTCTCAAAGAGATTAGCACCTAAAAATTAATCTAGCACTATGGGCTTGTTGCATGGTTTCACAACGCACTCCCCATTTCTCTTAGAAATGGGGACCCCGTAGTAATTTTTTGTCTCCTAGACCCTACTCTGGGGCTTGGGTTATTTTTGGACTTCCCAAGAGTCTAGGTCAAGCCTTAGTCTCTAATTGGGGAAGTCTGAAGTGTTAGATCTGGAGGGAAAATGGAACTTTCAAGTGATTTAGTAAAGAAGTGCGCACTTAGTGGACATGCACACCTTATTTAGGTGTGCTTAGTGTGCAAGTGCACACTCATCTCCATTTGAAGATGCGTTCTTGTGCATGTGTGCACCTACGAGTGTGCGCACCCAGAGCCCATAGTCTATATAAACCTCGGGTCCCCCTCCTCCACTTCATTGTTATCCTACACACTCTTAGCTTCTATACCTTCCCACATCTAGACCTGCACTCCCTCTGCTCTTGCCATCACAATCAAGGTTAGACAGTAGAAGGTGCACACATGCACATCATTGTTCACCCATCAAAACAATAAAATTGTAAAGATAAAAACCCAAGTCACAAAAAGGTGTGCACATGTGCACCTCTTGAAGGTGTGCATGTGTGCACCTTGAGGAGTTGCACACATGCACACCATTTTTTGTGCTTTCTACACACTTAAGTACATATTAGGGTTTGCACATGTGCACCCCATCAAGGTGCATATGTGTGGATCATAATGCACAAAACTAAGAAATCATAAAAACCTAAGTGTTCCCCCACAAGCATTTTCCATTGTGCATGTGCGCACCTCACCAAGGTGAGCAGGTGTGCAACTGCACATAAATGGTCAAATAAGGACCATTTAGTGCACATAATAGGGCTTGTGGGGGGAAATTGACTATTTCTCACTATTTTGGGTGGATTTGTGCTAGATTTTGATCTATTATGGTTTGTTTTAATTCCGATTTTAGTTTTTTAGACTAATATTTTCTCTTTTGTGCAGATAAAATGGTGTCCTCCTCCTCCTCAATGGTAGAAAATATTGCTCCAAAACCCATTGTATTCAAATAGAACGATGAATTTTTTCTAAAAATTTTAGCTTCGTAAATCTGGAAAAAAAAGTTTGACTTTGTTTTGTCTAGCGTGTCCCTATAGAAACATTCACAACTAACTTGCCAAGAAAACATCATAGATTTTTCTCATTGATTTTCCTAAAATTTTCAATATTTAATCTTCATGATCTACATAGTTTGCAATAGAAAAGAACAAAAAAAATTGAAAAAAAATCAATGTGTTTTCCTGAATCTAGAAAACAATTAAGTGTGATTTTTATTTTTATTTTTCTATCTTTAATACATTTTGTCTAAGATTAACTAGTAGCTATAGAAACTTCCTCCATTTTGTTTGACATCTCTTGCTCTCTTCATCCTGATGATGGATCACTTGGTGTGATTCGAAACGTTGATGGTAAAAATCTTTACACAATCAAATCCAGAAATATATCAGTTTAATTGCTATGGATTGTGGAAATTTAATCTCTTTAATTCCTCCATTTTATCGAACATACACATTATTTTGGTGTTTTGACGAATCAATGCCTATACATCAATGCCTCTATGCATTTAACCATTTCGACAACTTCCACAAACAAACATGTGTCTTGGTAACGAGGTTTTATGCTTCCTATATTCCTACCAATCCTTTTTGACCCCGAGTAAAGAGTTTCTATCCATGGAGAGCTCACTAGGGAGATGCTTCATATGACATTATGTCAATTCACATGCACAAAATCCTTGGATTTTGATGATTCCGAGATCAATGTGAAACAATGGAGGGAATATAAAAGACATTATAATAGCAAAAAATTGTTAATCATAAATAAAAGTGTATCATTTGATTTCAAAAAAGGACTATAAGAATAACTATTTATATATTTCACTAATATATATTCCTTAATGAAGTATTCAATATTTTAAGATACAAATTTCTTTTATCCCAAACTATTTTAATACAAATCTTAAAGAAAACTTTTTAATTCATTGTTCAGAAATGTATATTCTAGATTATACATTTTGAAAATTTCATTCTTTTAAATGCATATGATTCTATTAATTCAATCAAATGCTAAAGAAATGTATTTACTTTAGGCAAGAAAAAATTATATTAAATTGGAAAATAAAAGCATGATAGTATAAAATAATTTGGATCAAGAATGGGTACCTGCAGCATGATGAGCACATACTTACTTGGGGTTCTGCCATCTCATACATATGGATATGGTCAACTTTCCCTTTTAGGACTGAGAAGATCCTGTAGGTCAATCATTTAACACATGCATCTGAGATTGATAACTAAGATTTGAATTCATGAGAAAATGTTTGAATGAGAAATATTTGATATGAAACCATTAAACTTTTTCACAAATTTAGTGTTTCAATAGCTTCTAATAAGAAATTTTTCGAGATCTTGCATAGAAATGTATGTAAGTCTCAAAGAGATTGGAAGCTATAGATTAATCTAACACTATGGGCTTATAAGACTAGCATACACACGCCTACTAGGACTACATCATTTTCTCTAGTTTATAGTTATAAGGTTATTCTACTATAAGAGGTTCAAATTATTTCCTTCCGAGTCTCCTTGAAAAGGCTAATTACTGATGAGGATTATAGAGCAATGCAGATACAAGAGCTTGAACTCTTCGATGAATGTCACAAGGTTGCTTTTGATCACATGAGAACATACTAGAAGCAGATGACTACTAGCTAAAATAAGTAGGTTCACCCTAGGGACTTTCAAGTTGGTGACATAAGGGAAAGTTTGAACCTAACTAGTTGGATTCCTATATAGTCACTACTGCATTTGGCTCTTGTGCTTATCAACTCTATACACATGAGGGAGAAAAGCTCCTTGATCCCATGAATATACTGTAGGTCTAAAGAAGTTCTATGCTTAATGCTCTCATTGCTCAATGCTTGCAAATACCTTATGATCTTGAAAAAATCCCCCAAGAATCATATATGATGCTGAAAAAATCTGAAAAAGTGGAAAATATTCCAAAAAAAATGATCATCTTTGAAAATCTAGTAATATGTGCTTTCATGTATCATCAAAAAAATCATATTTCTCAAAAAAAATAATTCTGCTAAGTGGTGAAAACCTTGAAAGAAGTGCTATTTGAGACCCTTGCATCTATGACTATTAGGATCTTGCTTTGCACTCTAAACCATTCATCTCATATTTCTTTTCCTTGCCTAGCTTATCAGGGTCTCAGGGTCTCTCAGTTGCATTAGGGTTTCTTGGGTAGCTCTCAAAAAATGTTGACTGTTTCTCAACACTTATTGGATACTTTTTCTACTCTAGGATGTTGTGATATTTCTCACTAGCAGATTCAAGTCCTAGGAAGACAGTCACATGATTTTCACACACACACACACTTTAACTAACCATTGCCTGAGACTTGTTGGCTTCTTTTACTTTGTGTGCTATCTATGATGATTTTTTTCTAAGTATTGCCCCTAATAGTCTCTCAAGGATGTCATGAACTAGAGGACTAGGAGTATGGGATGTGTCTTCCTTTGATTTCCTTTTGCTAGTGTTCTTTTTTAGATCTTAGGTGTTTTGAGTATTTTTCTTGACCCACCTAATGCTTAGGATCTTCAACATTATGTCCTTGTCTAGTTTTCAAGTGCATAATTATGGCTATCTCAACAATTTGTATCTTGATGCAAGAATAACATTGCCATACTAAACCTAGGGAATATGACATTGCCACACTAAACCTAGGGAATCTAACTACACTGTCATCTTGACCTTTATAACTTTGATGCATAAGTTAAATTTCCACATTCCTATCTTATATAGATCATATTCATACCCTCATATTTTATACTAGTGATGATTGTATGATCTTTCAATGTCCCTAAAAACTAGGACCTACTTATATAACCCTTGCAAATACAACTTTTTCATGTACTAGCTTGCATTCTAGTGTTCATTCTAACTGAACTTTGCATATGTCTGCCTAAGAGAGTCTTGTTTATATTTTATGGACATGTCAATCAACTGCATTCATTCTCAATATCTTCTCAATCATCTCTTTACCTTCTTTTGATCTTTTCATCACATCATCTTTTATTTTCCTATTGCAAAAATTGAAAAAATGGTGATTTATTTAATGGTGATTTTGGAGCATTTGGAGCTTTCATCTTGTATTCAATTTGCACTCACTTTTCATTCACTTGGTTTACTTGCATTATAGCTTCATGTCATTCTTAGCTTAGTTTTCATTATACTCTATCTTAGATCACATAGCTTAACTATGAGGCTTTGTAATACTTTCTTTCTTGTTAGCTTTATCTTGCATTTTCATCTCTTATCTTAGCTCCTTCATCTCACATTTAGCTTGAATTTACATTTCACTTCATTATTTTTAGATATTGGCAGGCTTGCTTCTACTCTTTGAATCTTCAATTATATGGTGCACCTTGCAAGGGTTAGTTAAGCTAGGTTCATTTGAGAGCCACACTCTCATATCTCTTGGACATCATAGATAGGGAGATCTATGCCACCATTTGAGGTTCCTAATCTATTGGATCCATTAGATAGAATGTCTTAGAGATCTATACCCTCTTTTGGTATACACCAAGCAACTTGATCAATTTCTAATACTACATGATACCTTGTTGATCCAAAGGGATTTTTTTTATAGATTACACTAACTTATCTAAATGTCTTTCTAATGGAGAGCCCTTATGGAAAGAATCCATTTTCCTATCCATCCTAGAAAAATGTGGATATTTTTTATTCCTACATGTGGTTCCAAGATTTTAACCTTAGCCTAGATGCCTATATAACATTCATCTATAGATAAATATTGAGAACATCTTTCCCTCCCACCTAACAACAAGAGGAGATCAACTATAGAGGAATTCTATAAAATTTTCATGAAGAGTTTAGTTTTTCGAGGAGGAGAACACATAAACCCTCCACTAGGAATAAGTGAACTCCAAATTTCTTTGGATAATTCAACAAAAATAAGTCCTTTGATGCTAACATGAGTAGATCCTAACATAGTAGGTAGATACTAGAGATAAAAGAACCAAGTATCTGGTTGATAAATCAAAGTTGTGTCTATAGACAAACATAAAATCTATGGCTCATGGGAAAATCACAATGTTTCAAGAGGGATTAGGAAAAGGAGAAGTTGTTTGTCCCAACTGGTACTAAGAGGGGACGGGCGAGGGTGAATAGTACCAATTGTAAAACTACTTATTATTCTAACCACCCCAAGTATACTAACCAATAGACATTAAAGCTGTAGAATAAATATGAATGTAGTAAAACAAAAATACATAAACTCACACACAAAAATATTTATCAATGGAAACAAATTTTGTACTTGGAAATAATCAATGAGAGGATGAAAGTCATCATAGGCATAATATACCCATTAGCCTTTTACTGTAGATAAAAGGTCATCTTATTAAGAGCTATATCTTGTTCCTTCTTAGAACACATTTGATTAGGAATACGGTAACATTTTAGGATTAAAATCATTCTGCTAAAGCTACTTGACTAGAGGATTTGACATTGCTTTTGAGAGGCACCTTGTAATAGGTTTTAACATATGCTTTCTACTGAAGCATGCTTAGTTAAGAGCTTACAAAATGATTATAATTTTTAGACAGAAATTAAATGTGATCTAATGTGTATAGAACTTCATTCTTGATAGATATCCAGTGAATACCTTTTGAGATAATGTGATCTCTAGTTGCACTCTTTCATATCCTTTGTATCACTTTGTCTTCTTCTCTCTGCTTACCCCTATCTGCAGTTCTCAACTTCTAGTTATGGGTAGATTTGACTTTCTATCTCAATCCTCTACTTAACAACTCTCATCTTCCATTCTAATATCCCTTTGAGTTGACTCAGTGTTTTCACCTTTGGCTATTGCTTCACACTACAAGCTCTCTCTAAAATAACCCATGACACCTGCAATGTACGGTCTAAAATGGTAGTACTGCCAGTCCATTAAGGGACTTTCTTCACTTCATTTTTTCCTTTTTGCATTCTACCATTATTTTTAGAATAAAAACCAAATTTGAATTCTTGCCATGCCTTCTCTGCAATGTTAAGTGACAAATCTTCATGCTAACTACTATAGTATTAGCATTGTCATATTCTCCCATGAAAACTAGTAAAGATGTTTACTGGTACATGAGATGATGTATTCTCCTAGAATGGTTTCCAATCAATGAAAAAAAACTTACACCTACTCTTCATTATGCCAAGGTGGCTGGTTGGGTCAACAATATCCCCATTTGGCATTGATGGAAGAATATATGATCCTTCATGAGTTGATCATATCCATACTTCAACTTGTTGGGATTGATAATAGTAGAATCTTTATTGTTGAACGGACTTTTCCATTTTATATCCCTTTCAATATCTTCTTACAATATACTCCCCCTATGGTCAATGTTCTTTTGAATCATATCTTTGTCTCCTCCTCTGATCATATTTTTTGATCTTTATCTTTCTCTTTTAGCCTTTATTTCCCCTTATTCTCTTTTGTCTCCATCTTTGATCTTCTCCCCTTCTTTTCTTTTGGCTCCCCCTTTGATCTCTTTCTTTATTTCCCCTTTTTTTCATCAATGACAAAGGGTACCTTGCCTTTGTGGATTCCATCTGCATCTTCCAAGTGTCTGGGATTTTTCTAAGTACCAACTTTAGAGTTGTGATTTCTAGTAGGTTTTTTTCCATATTCCTAGATGGTGTTCATGGGCCAGTAGATAACAGGGAATTTTCCTCTCCAATATGGCCTTAGATGGCTCCTATTATGGGAAATAGGAAATATTGTAGCTCAAGGAGTGCAAATGTCATCTTGTGTTTGTCTGCAATGACTTAGTTGATCAAATGAACCTTTTCTTGAATTTGACTAGTGTACTGGCTAGTTGAATTGATTGATACATCAAATGATATTTGAATGATAGTATACTAGCTAGCTGAATTGGTTGATACATCAAATGATGTTTGAGTGACCTAAAGGCCCTTATAATTTGTGTTTAGAGTATCATTGAGATTTATTAGAAATTTTTGTGACTTTGATATCCTATGTATTATTGGAGCTATGTCCTTCAATAATTTAATTGCAGTGTTTCTTGATTCTTCAAGTTTCTATGTGTGATGCTCAATGAGTTTCTAAAGCTTCTCCTTTTTCTTCTTTATGCTAGGTGGACCTAGTGCTCACTAATGCTTACACTCATGAGTATGTGGTCTAGTTGATCAATGAGATCTACATTAGTGTCATATTGTGCATTACTAAATAGTCCTTGATTTGACCAAATTTTTGCTCTTTCTTATATCAGGAAAGCTTTCTTGGTTTTTGTAAGTCTGTTGGAAAAGTCCTTATGATGATTGAGTTCTTTTATGCTCATCTCTTTCACTTTTCCTGCATACTAATCCAATTCATTATGAATTGTCTCAGGATCCTCTACTTCTTGAGAATTTTTCTCCAATAGTTCTCCTTCATCTTCAGAACTTGAAGATGAGGATGAGTACTTAGGAGGATGGTATTATTCTCCTCTTTGTCCTTTTCTCCTTTGATTGTTCAAGATATAATCTACCTAGAACTATAGCTTTCTCTTTGTATATCTGGGCCTTATAGATCTTTTTGGTTGTGGGCATATTCCACCAATCATTCTAGAATATTTTGGTATTGTTTTCTTGACTTGTTGGTTAGACTCTAGTTGTGTTTCTTTCTGAATAGGTTCCTATAGGGGTCCCTCAACTCTATCCCTTCTTGAGCTACATTTATATTTGTCCTCATGTTTGATGGCCTTTGTTGATGAAATTTCTTTTGTGTGTTGAGTCTCTAGTTATGTGCTAAGTTGTACATGATTTCTCCCAATCTACTATCTATGGAATATCTACTTGTTTGGGGGTCTCAAATTGCTTATGTTCTACTGTAGTGACTTAGGATTCATCAATCCTCATGATATTTCATTCTCTATGATTACTATACTTCAAGATATTGCTGCAAATTTACTTAGCATTTCTCTCAAGATTAGTGACAAGGGCTTAACCACCTCTTGTATACTATAAGTTGAGTGGTTGTATCGAACATTGATAGATCAATCTTTTGGTGCAACAACAATGCCACTCTAACGAGTGGTATCAAATGTTGGTCATAGGTTCGAATCCTCAAAACCTTAGGTAACACTGTGGGGGAGATTATCGGAAATTTATTTAGTGCTCCCCTTGGATTTCATGACAATGACTAAATCACCTCCTGTATACAATTAGTTGAGTGGTTGTATCAGAGTGCATTGACATATGGTCTTTTGTCGCAACAACAACCCCACTCTAATAATAGATATTGCATATTTAATTTTCCTTAGCGAGGTTAGGGGATAAAGTTAATAGGTTCTTCATCTAGTTCTTGAACAGATCTGTCAAACTCTACTACTCTACTAGGGCCAGTAGATGTGACCTTGTCATTTGGATCTACCCCATATGAACTCCATTTGATTCGAAATTGATTTTTGTGAATTGATTGATCTTTCAAATTCTTCATTTTCTTTTCCTATTTTCATCAATGCAACATTTTCTTGAGTTGGGAATTCTAAGATGTAAGCTACTACATATGCCTACCTTTTTGTTGGGGTATACTCTGGTCTAACCTTTGATGATGTGTTACTAAGAATTCCCTTAACTTGGGCTACACCAGTTCACCACTTCTTGATAAAGATCTCTGTTAATGCTTTTGTTAGAACCTTTTTACACCATTTCTGGTGTCCTACTATAGGCTCTTGTGCTAACTAATACTAATAAAAATATTCTAATCCTTCTCACTCATAAGTGCATATCTATATCAAATTGTGCTATAATTTCCTTTGTGAACAACATCATTTATTATGTCATCAATGAAAAGTGAAGGAGTAGAATTACTGCCTCTTACAGTTTTTATTGTTCTCTATGATGATTAACTTGTGGATTGGTTTGGTCTTGTTGGAAATATTAATTTCTACTAATTGGTCGATGCTTCCAGATTATTAGGTTTAGGTTTAGGGTGTGCCGGCTAAAGTATTTTCTAGAAGTTGGGTCAGCCATAGCATTTTTTAGAAACATGTAGATATTTGTCCCTTGTCGGCTAATGTAGATGTTTTCAGAAATAAATTAAGATGCCTATAAATAGAGGCATCATGTAATGCAATCGGCAATGGACAAACAATGAATGAAATATAATATATTTTATTGTGTGGCAGCACATTGTGTTCTGTGTTTGGTATTTTGTATTGTTCTATGTTTTTGTTATTTTTCATGCTGCCCACCCAACAGATTGGTATCAGAGCTAGGTCGGATAGAAGGTTGGACAAATTTTAGATTGTGATAAAAGAGCAAGTTGTGTGTTGGTGCTGCTAAATGGTGGGGGAATGTTTATGTTATGAGAAGGATAATGGTTTTGAAGAAGACCACATAGGAAGTGTTGAGCAGGAAAGTGGGCAAGTCAGCAAAAAAGGTATGGTTTGAATTTTTATAATTATATTTGAGAAATTATAATAGCAGAAGAATATTGTGAGGATTTTAGCTATCTAAAGATTTGTTCAAGCTGTTTAAAGATTTAATTCTGGAAGTAAAAAGGTGTTTAGAATTTTCTAAAAGAAAGAATAAAGTGTGTTAAATTGTTGATTTCAATGGGAAAAGCTGGTAGAATTCAAAAGGATAAAAAAAATAAGTTAGAAGAAGAACTAGTGATGGTGAAGAAAGAAAATGCCAAATTATTGTGTGAAAAAGATATTTTGCAGAAGGAATTGGAAAAAGTAAGAAATGAAATGGGAGAAGAAAAATCTAAATTGTTAAATGAAATTAGTATCCATATAGAGGCAATTGAAGAGCTAGAGGATAGGTTAAAATTTGTGGAAGAAGTACATAATTGGCAGGTGAAGGAGACATGTAAGCTTAGAGAGAAAAATAAAGAATTAGAAGAAAAGTTAAATTTGTTTGATGATGTTGAGAAAATGAACAAAGATTTAGAAGAAAATGTGAAGAAATTGGAAGAGAAAAATAGTATGCTAAAGAAGGATCTATCTACTTTGAAACAAGAGAAAGAATGTTTGAGTGTAAAACCATTTGTATGTGATGTATCTTGTGACACAAATGATTTGAGTGAATGTGATTTTTTTGAAACTGAAAGTGTTTGTGATGAAAAGTGTAAGAAAGTAAATGACAAGAAGTTTGCAGATTATGTTTGTTATGATAATAATAATATTGGCTTGAAGATTATGAAAAGAATGGGTTTCAAAGGTAAAGGTTTAGGAAAGGATGAATAGGGATTAAAGAATCCGATTGAGACTACAGTAACATCAAAATATGCAGGTCTTGGATATGATGCAAGTAGTGAAAAGATGAATAAATGTTCAAGAGAATCAATTGAAAACATAAAGATTGTACAATGTTCACATAGTAATAGAAAGGGCATACAAAGGATAGATGTTGGGATTTAAATCCATGTAATATTTGTGGCTTGAAAAATCATTGTGATAAGAGATGTTGGAATAAAGAATGCAATAAAGATTTTATGGCTGGTTGCATCAAAATGGATTGTGGATGGAACTATGAATCAAATTGGCAGAAAATTGCATGAATGATCAGAGGGTTATTTAAGTATAAATGTTCAAGCGTAAGGAAGACTTCAGTACTAGTGAGAAACAGATCCAAGCAAGGTATCAAAGAGGCAAAAAGTTATGGGCATTTGTGACAAATGAGGCAACATTATCAGTGGATCCTATGAAAAGAGGAAATTGTTGGTAGTGAATCATTTGTAGAAATTAAAGGCCGCAGCCTTGGAAGACACTATTCACGAAGGCATTAATTGATATGAAGATTTTTTGAAAAATAGCTTTTTGGGATTTGGATTTGTATGCATTGTAATTTGATAGTAGAAATTAGGGGGGAGTGTTGGAAATATTAATTTCTACTAATTGTTGGCTGCTTCTAGATTATTAGGTTTAGGTTTAGGGTGTGTCGGCTAAAGTATTTTCTAAAAGTTGGGTCCGCTGTAGCATTGTCTAAAAATATGTAGATATTTGTCCCTTGTCGGCTAATGTAGATGTTTTCAGAAATAAATTAAGACCTCTATAAATAGAAGCATTATGTAATGCAATCGGCAATGGGCAAACAATGAATGAAATATAATATATTTTATTGTGGGCAGCACATTGTGTTCTGTATTTGGTATTTTGTATTGTTCTGTATTTTTGTTATTTTTCATGCTGCCCACCCAACAGATCTTTTCTGTGCAGATTCGTGTTTCTACTTGTCTGCTCCTTTAGTTTTCTTCTTCTTTCCGGATGACTCTCTTCCTGAGTCTATGGGTTGGGACATTAGTTTTTATTTTGCTAAATCTAAAAAGTCCCCTGTGCCTTACGAAAATTGTTCTATTTCTATTATATTTTCATGAAGTCAACTTTCATATATCAGTTCAATGTACAGGTACGTTAATTGATTCCCACGTGAGTGTGTATTCACAAATAAATTATAAATCTAGGTACGCAGTTTTGAATCCCTAATTTTTTTACATTCAAGTACTTTAATGTTCCACTGTAATTCTTCCAAACATTCAAATTTTCATATGAGATAAATAGTCTTTATAATGTTTCTCCAATTTAAAAATGACGAAATGATTGGAATGATAACATTGCCCATCACAAGTACGTGTTTTCATTTTAGATAAATAAAGTTGCATTATTTCATTTTAATCTCTAATATTGCGAAAGGATGCATGTTAAAATATTATTTATTCAATCTCTTGGTGCATCCATGAGTTTGAATTGAAATGAATGTCTCATAATTGGAATGTTTTATATGTCTCTCTTGGTGAGATCATTAAATATATCTCGGGTTCTCGAAATGGAAACTTCAGACTGAATGCAATAAAATTCACTTTCATTTTTGGAGCTTTAGTATCAAAAGTGATATCATAATACACTCGATGACACCGATTATTGCCATCAATTTATCCAGAGTATTGGACTTCACTACTTCGCAAAGGTTTGAAATGAGAAAATGATGTTCCTCCAAATGTACAGACATCTCCCCATTGATGATCCTGCGTATGCAATAATCATGACTATAAGCTAGAGTCATTTGACTAAGTTCACAGATTATGAGACGAAGTACGTGGAGCAACTTTTCCTAAAAATTGATCGAAGGCGTGATTTGGAACAATATCATTTTCTCTCTGAAATCTAAGATCTCCTTAAGATGACTATGTTGTTGATCTAGTAGTACGAGTAAAGTGGGAAGATCTTCTCTTTATTTGAAAGCTAAAGTAATACATTCAGGCGACATTATTGTGCTTGAATAGAATGAACACGACTGTTATCGCAATATAACAAAACCCTAAACCTAAGACGTCTTCACAAATTCACACGAAGTAAATGAGAAGGTTTCCAAAATCACGAAATCGTGAGGTGAGTTTCTTGGCCCCTCCGAATTAGAGATAAGGTAAGTATTATTCACCTCTTGACACGGGAAGCATAATTATGTCTTTTGTTATTAATTTAAAATGTGTTATTCATGCATTTCATTGAAATGTCTAACAATCTTATCAATTTATTATCTTTTGAATGGAATCCATATTTTCTAATGTTTTCTTTTGAGATAAAACTCTGGCTTTGTTTTCAAGAAATCAGGAGCTAAACGGGTATGTGAGAATGCGAAATTTCGTCAATCCACAAGTAATGAGATCTTCCGAGCATGCGAAAAGAGTAAAACAAGAGGTAAGCATTGTTTTAATATTTGAAGGTAAATATTTTATTTGTATTAATGTCATTCTTAATATATTTTCATAAGTGTTCAATAAACTAGCTTCAAATCAATTTTCCAATTATTTTTGAGAATAATTACTTTTTTGCCTACTAAGAAATAATACATAAATTTTAATGTTTTCTTGGTATTAGAAAATGCTTTCAATTTAAATTTCTCTTAACATGAAGGGAAAATATGATATTAAATTCTCATCAAAACCTAAGACGTATCCTTATTTTTATTTTCCAAGAGTAAATATAATTTTTTACCTCACATTGAAATGAGAGCTTTGCTATCTTCATATATGAGAATGTTGTAATACTTTTAGAACATGCTTTATTGAAAATATAATATCTTAAAATATTATTAAAGTTTCATTGTTGGAAAGGATTATTATAAGGGAAGCTTTAATATATCATTTTCTTTTACTAAATGTTCCATACGTAGTGATATATTTTTGAGCAATATCAAACCCTAACATATTATGTCAAAGCATGTAGAGGATACAACAACATTTTCTAAAACTATTTGCACATAACATTATATTTCTTTCATTTTGTGTGTAGGATCTATACATAAAAGTGAAGGTGCTAAATATTTATTTATCATGAACTCGAAAATATTGTGGATATCAAATTAGGATTGTCTACTTATCAAAATCAAGGGCCATGAACATTTGAAGAGGATGAAAATGATAAATTAATTATTACCTTTGTACTAATTAAGTGTTTAGTTACATTTTAGGTTTTAGAGCAAGGGTAGAGTGCAATAAGACACAATGCAAGAAGTAAAAAAGTAAATCCCTGTAAAGGATAAAACACTAATATGAGTCTGCAAGGTAAGTGATCTATCTACCATGAAAAAACACTTACTAGTAATATAACTTTAGATGTGACATGATAAACAAATAACATTCAACCAAAGAAAATAGTGGATCCTTGAAAGAATAAAAAATATGGATAAAGCTCCCTTTCCCCCCAAGTGTAGGAACAAAGTAAAAGACGACCTATTATGCTACTCACAAAATAGACCATGCATGACAGTGATCCCCCAAGATAGAGGCTTATAATGTTATATATTGTAGAGCAACAAACTAGGGCCCTAAATGCTTTTTAAAGAAATATGGATTAACATAGATCTCATCATAAGGAGATATGAAAATAGCCTTATTATCAACAACTTTTTGAATCTTAAAATATAAATCTTGACAATAATTAATAAAGTAATAATGAAAATGCTGATACGTGCAAAATGGAAGGTTTGTAAGTTTTTGAGTATGTTTCTTGTGATATTTAGGTCAACTAATCATCTTAGCATGAAGAATCTTAGAAAACAAATCTCTTGGTTAGTAGGAGAGGAGGTGGAAGAAGAAGAATTTTGTTGTGCACTTCCTAATGTATGACTCACAATGGTGTTGAAATAATGCTTATGCCCCCCATCGACTAAGAACATAGAGGTTTAAGAGAGTCATGATGAGTGGAAGTAGAAATAAAATTATTAAAGAGAGGAGTGACTCGATTTCTCATGAATGAAAGGTCATTAATTATATTCTCTCCAATAAAAGTTGGATTAAAATCTAATTTACCCCAATCATCTTTGGATACAAAAGAAGAAGTAGGGGTTTTGTTAGGTTCAAATTTCTTGCTTCTTATATAGGAGAAAAAACCCAAGTATAGTTTGTATTTAAACAAGGATTAGGCACATAATTATCTTGAAGGGTGCACATAAGTTTTTTTAATAAATGAATCTATCCTTGTGATGAAGAATAGAAGGATAAACATGCATAGAATGAAACCACGGTCTTCCTAAGAGAAGGTTATAATTGAGAGATTTGGGCATAATAAGCATAATAGTATCCAATATCACTGAACCAACTTTCATAGACAATGCTACAATATCCAATTCTTTTTTTATCAATGTAATAAAATCCTCAAATAGAAGTGTCATTTGGTTGAATAGTAGAAAGTTTAGTGTTCATGGCCTTTAACATATCTATTCTACAGATATTCAAACCAAAGCCTTTATCAATTAGAGTCTATTATACAGTCACTTTAGTAATGGACACTATAACCATAATAGGTTCATGACAATATTGAATTTCTATACAAGGAAAAGCCTCATAAGTTAACACAATCACAAGTGGAATAAGAGTAGTATGCATTTTAGGTTTTAGTGCAAGGGTAGAGTACAATAAGACACCACGCAAGAAGTAAAAACTAAATCCCTATAAAGGATAACACACTATTATGAATCTCCAAGGTAAGTGATCTATCTACCATGAAAACCCACTTACTAGTAATATAAGTTTGGATGTGACATCATAAAAAAACCCTCAACCATAGGAAATAATGGATCCTTGAAATAATGAAAAATATGCATAAGGTTCCCTTTCCCCCCCAAGTGTAGGAACAAAGTAAAAGAATACCTATTATGCTACTTAAGAAATAGACCATGCATGACAATGAGCCCCTAAGAGAGAGGCTACCAATGTAACATGGCACAAAGGAACATAATAGGGAACTAACTATTTTTAAAGAAATATGGATTAACATAGATCTCATCATAAGGAGATATAATAATAATCATATTATCAACAATTTTCTAGATCTTAAAATGTAAAACTTGAAAATCATTAGTAGAGTAACCATGAAAATGATGATACATACAAAATGGAAGGTTTATAAGTTTTTGACTATGTTTCTTGTGATGTTTAGGTCAAGTAATCATCTTAGCATGAAGAATCTTAGGAAAAAGGAGCTCTTGATTAGTAGGAGAGGAGGTCGAAGAAGAAGAAATTTGTTGGGCACTTCCTAATGTATGAGTGGAGATAGTGTTGAAAGAGTGCTTGTGCCCCCCATCACCTAAGGGCATAGTAGGTTTAATAGAGTCATGATGAGTGGAAGTAGAAATGAAATTAGTAAAGAGATGAAAGACTTGATTTCTCATGAATGAAAGGTCATTAATTATATTCTCTCCAATAAAAGATGGATTAAAATCTAATTTACCCCAATCATCTTTGGATACAAAAGAACAAGAAGGGGTTTTGTTAGGTTCAAATTTCTGCACTTCTTATGTAGGAGCAAAAACCCATGTATAATATGCATTTAAACAAGGATTAGGTAAATTGGTAGAATGAAGTGTGAACATAAGTTTTTTAAATAAATGAATCTATCATTGTGATGAACAATAGAAGGAACAAAATGCATAGAATAAAACCATGGTCTTCCTAAGGGAATTTTATAATTGAGAGGTGAAGGCACAATATGTATAGGAGTATCCAATATCACCAAACCAACTTTCATAGGCAATATTATAATACCTAAAGTTTTTATCTGTTGGAAATCTGATTGAAAAAGCTCATTGTTGAAGATCAAAGAGGGATATTGTTGAAAGAAGGAAAATAATATTTTCAATCATTGTTTTGTCATTGATGTCAAACCTGCTATTTGTAGGGATGATATTTTCTTATAAGATCCAAGTACTATCACTTAGTTGATTGATGAAGAGGATTTGATCAACAAGATGTAATAAGAGAACCTAAGGGAAAGGTTGAGTTATGATGTTGTAATGAAGTGCAAGGATAAATTAAGAAAATGGTTAAATGATGTATTGATAACACACTCAAAGATACAGAGGCTGGTCACACTTAGAAACATTGATGGAAGAAGTTGTAACAAGGTTGATTGCAAAGCTTAAACTAAGATCATTAGTGGATGTTGGGCGAGTTAGCTGAAGCTGAGTAACAAAAAATTCTAGTGTGTGCCGAGTGATGATTAGGTGTCGAGCATCAAAAAATTATTAGTTGGCACCGAGTGATCTTCAGGTGCTGAGCATCAAGAAAAACATAGTTGATACCGAGTAACACAGTATGTAAATTGTAACAGATTTCCACAATCCATGCTATTCATATTTATGCTTTTGGGTGTGATAAATATGAATAACACAGTATGTGCTGAGCATCAGTATTTCAATAAGTGCTAAGCTACTGCATTATTTCAAATGATGAAGATTCGCCAAATCTAAGATGACAAAGTGGTTACATTAAATTTTGTCAACTAATTAGAAGATAAAGATGATGAGCTGGTGACATAGAATCCTATGTAACCCATTTTTAGGCAAATTCTAAAGGATTATTCAAGAAGTTTCTAGAGGAAACAAAATATGGGTTAGATGCAATGAATCCTACCTAATCCATACGAATTGAAATTAAAGAATGGAAGAATCGAGTGGGAAAAGGAACTCCAAATATTCTATTTAAGGAGTCATAGACCACGCAGCAAAGAGCTGCTAATACTATTGCTATAGAAGAGCCAAGTCTACAAAGTGGTTAAAAGGGTGTCAAGGGGGAGACATCTAGGAGAAGGAAGAGCATAGAGGCTCTGCTTCTACAAGTGGTCATGAAGAGATGAATGCATTGGTACATTGAGTATTAAGACTCAAGGAGACTAAGCTTGAAAGGAGGACATGCTATTAGAATTGTAGAGATTGAAGACCAGACAAGGGTATGAGCTGAGAAGCGATCTGAGATCTGCAAGATAAGTTGTATGTTGTAGTCAGGTAAATATTTTTTAATAATCTCTAGCAATTTTATTAGATATGGAAATCCTATGGACTTAGGTTGTTTTAATAGCAATTTATAAATCCTTTAATAGGGTGGCATTCCAAGTGAATGTTCTTAAGTCCTCTAACCAGGCCCACTTCTAGCAAGGTGGATAAATTCTCTAACAAGGTCACATTTGATAGTGTGCTATAAGATTTTAACAAGGCATCACTTTAGAAGAGTGAGAACTGAGTAGCATGTTATTGGTGGTTTGTCCCAAATTGGGTTTCCATGTAAATCACCTTGTTATGTGTTGATTTCTTATGTGTTTTGTTTGCATATTGATTTACAGTAACTTGTTGATTAGATAAGTCAAAGCTTGGATGAATGAATGATTGAATGGGTTCACTATACTTAGTGAAAAATTGAATCAGACATTTGGACCTTGAATAATTGATTCAGCCCCCGCCGACCCCCCCTTCTCAGTTATTCTAAAAAATTTCTAACATTATCAATGCAATAAAATCCTCGAATAGAAGTGTCATCCTATTGAATAGTAGAAAAAATAGTGTTCATTGTCTTTAACACATCTATACTAAATATATTCTAACCAAATCCTTTATCAATTAAAGTGTGACATATAGTCATGTTAGTAATAGACACTATAATGATAAGAGGGTCATGGTGATCTTGAATCTCTATAGAAGGAAAATCCTCATAAGTTAACACAATCACAAGTGGAATAAGAGTAGTATGAATTTTAGGTTCTAGTGTAAGGGTAGAGTGCAATAAGACACCATGCAAGAACTAAAAAAGTAAATCCCTGTAAAGGATAACACACTATTATGAGTCTCCAAGGTAAGTGATCTATCTACCATGAAAACCCACTTACTAGTAATATAAGTTTGGATGTGACATGATAAAGAAATAACACTCAACCAAAGGAAATAGTGAATCCTTGAAAGAATAAAAAATATGGATAATTTTCCCTTGCCCCCCAAGGGTAGGAACAAAGAAAAAGAGAACCTATTATGGTACTTGTGCAAAACATACCATGCATGACAATGAAACCCTCACAGAGAGGCTAACAATGTTACATGGTATATAGAAACATACTAGGGCCCTAAATACTTTTTAAAGAAATATGGATTAACATTTAGCTCATCATATAAAGATATGCAAATAATGTTATTATCAATAATTTTTTGAATCTTAAAATGCAAAGCTTGAAAATAATTAGTAAAGTAATCATGAAAATGATGATAAATGAAAAATGGAAGGTTCATAAGTTTTTGACTATGTTTCTTGTGATGTTTAGGTCGAGTAATCATCTTAGCATGAATAATCTTATGAAAAAAGAGCTCTTTATTAGTAGGAGACGAAGCAGAAAAAGAAGAAATTTGGAGTGCACTTCATAATGTATGACTGACAATGGTGTTCAAAGAATGCTTATGCCCCAATCATCTAAGGTCATACTAGTTTTAAGAGAATAATGATGAGTGGAAGTCAAAATAAAATTAGTAAAGAGAGAAGTGACGCAATCTCTCATGAATGAAAGGTCATTAATTCTAAATTCTCCAACAAAAGTTGGATTAAAATCTAATGTATCATAATCATCTTTGGATAGAGTAGAAGAAGAAGGGTTTTCATTAGGTTCAGTAGTTCCTATGTAGAAGCAAAAACCAAAGCATAGTCTGCATTTAAACAAGGATTAGGTGCATCGTTAGCATGAAGGGTATACATAAGATTTTAATAAATGAATCTATATTTTTGATGAAGAGTAATGGGAACAACATAAATAGAATGAAACCATGGTCTTCCTAAAGAAAGGTCATAATTGAGAGATTAGTGCATAATAAGTAGAAGAGTATTCAATATCACCAAAAGAACTTTCATAGGCAATGTTATAATACCCAATTTTTTTTTATCAATGCAATAAAATATTTGAATAGAAGTGTGATTTGGTTGAATTGTAGAAAGATTAGCATTAATGGCCTTTAACATATCTATACTACAAATATTCAAACTGAAGCCTTTATCAATCAAAGTCTTTCATATATTCATTCTAGTAATAGACGCTACACCATAAGAGGGTCATAAGGATCTTGAATATCAATAGAAGGAAAATCCTCATAAATTAATACAATCATAGTGGAATACAAGTAGTATGTATACATTGTAAAAGGGTGTTGAGTTTATCATGATTAGTAAGTGGAATGGACAGATTGGATAAAGCTCTTTTCAAGGCTTCATGATATGTAAGAGATGTTTGAATATGTTCCCAAATAGAAATCTTGGTAGGGGTATTATATAATTGTTACATCAAATCATTATCCAACACAAAATTACATAAGGTGGAGGAGAAGTAGTAGGTTGAGGATTATTCATTGTATGATAGGTGTGAGACATCATAGAATAATCTAAAGGATCACTAGATTTTCCCTTAATTGGTATAGTAGGAAAACTGCCAATAGTGAGGAGAGGGTGATGTTTAATACTAGGGATAGGTCTAGAAAAATTAAATTTATTAAAATATTGCTTCATGTTGGGTTAACCAAAATTCTATAGGAGGAAATGTTAATCAAGGATGTAAAACTCCAAGTTCATCTCAAATCATGCTTACACAAGTCAAAGAGGGAGTCAAGGAGATTGATCCTTTCAATGCCAAATCTAAGGTAATGATATCAAGGAATATTAATGCCAACTAAGTGATAAAAGAGAACTAATTCAAACAAATATCTAATAGTTATAGGATTAGAGAAAGGATATGAAGGTCCTAAAAACCCTAATTTAGCAAGAACTACAAAGAGAAATTAAGTAGATGTGCAATGTAGAATTGAGAAATGATAAATTATATTGAAATGAAAGAGGGAAAAATGTATACCTTGTGAAAATCCTCAAAATTTGGCTATCAAATAGGCTCTAAAAGGGTCAATTCCAAAAAACATGGTTGAAAACAATGTTGCAGACAAAACCCAAAAATTGTTCGATGAGAAATCAAGGAAGACCTAGTCAAATTAGGGGCATAATATGACCCTAATTATTCTATCAGTGAAAAAATGGAATCTTCAGGGGTGAACTAGATCATCAAGGGTGCAATGTGACCTTGATCATCAGGGGGAATTGGTTCATCAAGGATGAAATAACTCATTGAGGGTGCAGTAAAAACCTGATTGAGTGTGTCCAATTTTGATTCTTATTTTGTAGTTCCATAAAAAAATTAAAATTCTATTTAGATCCACAACATGTTGATCAATCCATGATCAGTAACCTACAAATAAATGGTTTTTATTGTTGATTTGAGGCAAACCCGAGTTTAGGAATTAACCTTGAATTTAAATAATTTAAATAGTATGTAAAGTAAATTTAATTTCTTTTTCTTACAATAGATGCATCTCTCAAATCAAATGCAATGTGTTCACTTCTCCAATTGATTTGGACCAAGAATATGAATATGAAAGGATGGGGAAGGTGCAACAAAGGATCTTGAAGAAGATCTTGCTAGATAAGGTCCTTAATGACTTGATACTTTGATCCATAATCTTCAATGGAGGAATTGCTTGAAGAATGTTTGAAGACTTGAAGACTTAAGTACTTCAGTGTGACTATTTGGATGTCTTAATTTCTTGATATATTGTGATGTGAAAATTAAATGAAAAGGATCCATTTTATAGAGATCTAAAAGTGGCCAATTCCTCAAACTTCAAAATGAGGTAAGACCCATATTAAAGTGGAGCATTAAATGAGATTCCTTAGGGGAATAAATTAAAAATTGTTAATATGAATTAATAAAAGGTCTACCCCAAATTATAAAAATAAAGGGAAACACATAATATTCATTTATAGGTGAGATAAAATATTATGTAAGAGAGGTCTAACTTTAAATATTAATTTAAATTAATTAATAAACAAGGACATAATATGAAGAAAAATAAAGATCTAACCCATTTATATTAATTATAAATTAATCAAAGGTCCAATGAGATGAGATTAATTATTTAAATAGAGGATAAATGTAAATAATCAATAGAACTGCATTAAATGGGTGCTAAACCTTCATTAAATTGAAGTGCTTCCAATTTAAGATGGTACAATGACAATAGTATGGTTACAATTGGAAATGATCTTAAATCTTCACTAATCATTGGAAGTTCAAAGAAAGAAAATAAAGGTAAAGAAGAAGGTCAATCGAAATCTGAGGACGATCTAGATGTATTTAAAGCATTGCTTACAAGAAGAATGTGAGGGGGTAAAGGTAAATACGAAGGTAAATTTCCCTTAATTTGTTTCAAATGTAATGAGTTTGGTCAATTTTCTTCTATATATACTAATAGAAGTAAGATTGATAGAAATGACAAGAAACACTAGAAGTATAAGAAGAATACAAATTGCAAAGACAAAGGGAAGAAGTCATGCTTCACTGCTGAAGAAGAGCACATCGTGACTAGTTGCGATCATGAAAAAGAAATATATGTTGCAATCAAAGAAGATCCCAATGGAGAAAGGTATCAAAGAAAAAATTTCCTTATTTCACATATTAACAAGAATTAATCAACAATTATCTATAGTTGATGCTCACATCACATGACTGGTGATCTACGTAAGTTTGATAAATTTAAAGAAAATGATGACGGTGGTACTATTAAGTTAGGTAATTAAGTTTCATGTCTAGGTAAAGGTAAAGAATCACTAATGTTGAATTATAAGATCATATGTGATAGTGAATTTTGGGTACAAGGATTAAAGTACAATCTCTTGAGTATTGCACTATTGAATAATTTAGGTCACAAGGTGGAATTTTAGAATAGAAAAATCAAGATATTTGATGATGAAATTTTTTTTATTGGAACACGAATGAAAATAAGAGGTAATTTATTCCATCTTGGTCCGACTATTGAGACATGCTTATTTTCTAAAGTTTAGGATGTGTGGTTATGGCATAAAAGGTTGTGTCATGTCAACTTTGAGAATATGGTGATTCAAGTCAATAGAAAGAAAAGAGTACAAGAATTATTGAATCTGAAGTATAAACAAGATAACAAGATACTAAGAGGGGGGTGAACCAGAATCTTAACTAGTTTTATTTTTCAGCAATTCATTCACATATTCACTAGTTGTCATATGCAGGTTAAACTGTAAGAGTAAACCTAATGTAACATGCAAATCTAATCTGTCAAATGCATGAAAATAAACACATAACACAATATTTGCTACCCAAAAACCCTCCAAGGTGAATGTAAAATGGGGTGAGCATGATACCCATAAAACTTCACTACTACAACAATAAATTTAAACTTTTAGGGTTATAATGTTTGATCATAATATATGATATACCTTGTGAGGGGTTCACTCTATTAAAGTTAGATGATTTAAGACTTACAATAAAGTAAGAACTCTATTAGGAGATTTGTAAAGATCTATTAAGACCACTCTATTAAGAGATTTACCATTATTCAATTTGATTAAAAATATTCATTAGCTAACTCTTGGTATGCTCTATAAGATTATTTTGAGTCTTCTCCTTGCAAACTAACCATTTCTCATGATCTAATAAATTTTTTTCTTCCCCTTCATTGCATTGATTCGGTCACTTGCACTACTAAGAGATAACAAAATACTTCTAGTAACTTATGATTTGATCTTAATCCTTCACTTAACCATTTGCATAATACTCCTTGTCTATCACACTATTCACATAACATTTCATCATCATACTCTCTCTCTTTCTCTTGCTTCAATCTAGGTTAAAACCTTCTATATTTAAAGAATTTCGTAAAGATTTTTCTAGATGCTTCCATATTTTGCCTCTTCATTTGAATTGTTGGTCACAAAACATAGAAATTTGTGATCCACATCATAAATATGTAAATCTCTTTATAGAATCCTCTACAAATATTAAATGTTCCTTCCAAGTTGGCTTGAAAATGATTTATCTAAAAGTTTGTCATTTATGAATTTTATGTAAACTCTACATTGTTTGACACTTACAGTTTTCTAATACTTGTCATTTTTGATGCTCAGTCTATATTATGTTTGACACTTACCATGTAACTCAAAACTTATATGCTTGAACTACTCAGTAGGTGTTGAGCTTGGCTTGTATAGAAAATATTTGGTGACCACACACTTGCTTGGCTCCTATAGAACTTAGTATATACAAGTTTATATACATAGTGTGGCCTATATAGAGTAGCTTGGTTGCAATGATGACAATCTTACTCTTCCTAGTAAATGACTAAGTGTTTGACACTAATAGACAACAACAATTAGAGATACCAACAATCTCCCTCTTTCACATTAGTGCTAAAAACACTTTGTCATGATTACATCATTACAAATAAAATCTAATATGAGTACTCCCCCTAAGTTTTATGACTTAGTTCAATGTAAAACTTAAAATTTTGTACTCATGCCGAATGAATAATGAATAAATAATGTATAAATGAATGTTTATCCACATACTCTAGATAGTTTGATATCATAGTGTCATATCCCAATTTCCTTCTAAACTCTGCAATTTATTTCCCATTCCTTTGTCAATTCCTCCTTAACTGTTGCATGAAAACAATGATTCCCACTCATTTTTGACACTTATGTCATGGTTGCTGGGGTTGAATGGGTGGAAGAAAACCATTTTTATCAATGAATGTTTGATGAGCTTTCGTGGTCATGGAAAGTAAATGATCCAATGTGGTTCTGGCTACCTCCAAAATGTGATTCTACAATTGTAATCATACAAATAAGTCAGTTAAACTATCAACCACTTAGAGATTATGATCTTCTTTAATAAGATCCTGGGCTGATTGCATCTCCCTTTGCATGTCCTCCAAATGAGGTAATATCATAGCTTGAATATAGATCAATTTAGATCTCATATTGCTATCAACTGTCTAAAGCTCAACCAATGTGCCTTGAGAATTCAATAACTTATTGTAATGGTCAATATTAAATTCTATTAACTATGAAATAATAGTGCTAGATCTCTGCATCTTAGCCCGAATCTATTGCATTTATGCATGAATATCATTTTTAAATCTTGGCACATTTGACAAAATGCTTTACACATGTTGTATTCTTTGTATAAGTTCTATCATGTTCTATACACGCTCTTTTAACTGAACTTTCCGCTTAAAAACATCCTTATGTTCAAATTTTCTTGCGGACCAATGCATTAATTTCTTGTTGGATTCCATATTACCAACATTTACTTGTTCAACAATATTTACAGGTTAGGTAATAACTGGGGTTTCATCATCAAAATTTTGAATATTAAAAGCTTCAAAAAAAAGATTTTAAGATCATATAATACCTTCTTTTGTATGTGCTCTCTTCTTTGCTCTTCTTTCTTTTTCTTCTTTACCATAATTTCATGTAACAAAACAATCTTCTCTAATGTAAGATTTACCAAATCCAATTGTGGAATTTCAATTACTTCATCCAAACTAACTTCAATATTTGGTGAAGTAACTTTTATTGATTTAGCTCTACTTAGTGAAGGAGTGTTGCTACTCGACACTTCTTTGGGAGTTGGTGAGTGAGTTTCACCACTCAATCATGTTGGTGCAATGGTGCTTGAGAAAAAAAATGGTTGCACCTAATTCAGATCTACTCACCTCTTTATTGATCTCAATGTTAGGTGTTGATATAGTTTGTTTATCTACACTTGTGTCCTTAATCTCTATTTCTACCTGTATCAGCGAGCCTTGATTTCTCAATCTCTAGAGTGTTAAGGGTGTCAGCATATAATGGTGACATGTTTCCTTGTAGAGTTAATACACCTGAACTTTCTCTACTATTGTGATCATCTTTGATGGTCACTATCTTTATTTCTTTCTCTATATCTGCTCCCTTGGTGGATAACCAAAAGGTTCTTTTCCAAATAAATTCATTTTGTTGTGCTACAGCTTCTATTTAATTTTGAAAATAAAAACCATTCTATAAGAAATAAATATGGTCCTCTACTTTTCCAAAAATGTTTCCTACTAATCTTGAGATAGATCAAGCATAACTCTTACTATAGTTAGTTCTTATCTTTTTCTCTTGTTCTTTTGCCTACTGCCATCTCCTTTCAAGTCTACCATATAGATTTGTCAATATTTTCTTCACAATTCCACTTGTAGCTAACTTATGATTTGAAATCATATGTACCATAGCCTCCTCAATTTTGGTTATGTCAAAATTATCCAATGTTTCATACTTTACAAATCTAAAAATGGATAATCCTGAAGATCTTTTAAGATCTACAAACACCTCAGCAATAGACTTTATCTTCCCTTTGGTTGGGTCTTTGAACAATACCGTTCTCTTTGTTTAGATGCACTAGGCTTAATAGTCTCTACTACTCTTTATTTTGAAATCTTATTGACACTAGTAACTACCTTGGTCCTTGGCTTTGTTGGTGGTGGAGGAAAGAGGGATGTCATTGCTAGCTTATTTTTAGTTCTTATAGCTTTCTTCCTTGGTGGAGTGACAAAAACTAGGGCTTTACCCTTGTCTCTTTCTTCTTCTTCCTCTTCCTCATCACTGCTTCCCTTTTCTTCGTCCTTTCCAGGATCTTCTGTAATATGCAGTGGTTCCTTTCCCTTTCCTAGAGTGCCTAGTTTTGCTTCTAAGTCTTTCGTCATTCTTTTCCTTTTCTTCTCCTTAGAAGCTATCTTAATATTCATAGTTATTATGGCCTTAGCTTCCTAATATTTTCCAAACAATTTAGCCTCAGTGTCTATTTCATATTTCAATAGTGCAATGATGTTTGTACTCACTAAGTTACTATAAATTTCATAATTAAAACCTTGTACCCAAACCTTCCTTATATTTAGTGCATGCACAAATGTATTATTTGTATTTATAACAAAATATATATCATTCTAATACCTTGTTACAAATTCTTTAGGTATTCTCATTCTCATATTCATTTTTTTCTTGAATTCCTCAAAGCAAGTATCCATGACATTCTCAAAATTTTCTGCTAATTGAGTAATGTATTCACTTATTTATCTTGTCACTAGTTTGATTTGTTCCCAAAAAATATCACTAATGCGAGGAAAATATTTTTGCATATAAAAAAAAATATATATAATGAGGGATCCAAACTTACATATTGAGTTCTTTACTTTTTTGATAGATGATAGTTTTTTTGCTCATTGCAGTCTTTGAAGCTTAGCAAGGTCATATTCATGATCTTTCATTACTATTTCTCATGATTGATCTACTACCATACATGAAACAAAATTCAATTTTCTTGACTAGTAAAATTGATGAGCTAAACCCTCAACAAATTTGATTAGTGGATTATAAATATTTGTAGTTGATAAACCTCATCCATTCCACTTGACGCCTGTGTTTGCCCTAATTTCCTCTCGACTTAGGAATCATATAATTTTCTTCTTATCTAGGGTTGGATAGCTTGTAGCTTTGTGAATTATTTTCTATTTGAAATACAATAGGGAAAGTAAACTCTGAGAGGGGAGGGAGTGAATTAATCCTTCAATACTTTAACCATAAACTCATTCACAACCCATCCATCTCACAATTTGCATGTAAACTAAAATAGCTAGATAAACATATTCATCCATAACATGAAAGAAACATTCAACACATATGTGACACAAGATACTTGGTTACCCAAAAACCCTCCAATGAGAACGTAAAAATAGGGTGGGGATGACACCCACAAATCTTCAGTACTCTAGTAATAAAGTGTATCCAATGAAGGCTACAATGTTTGATCATAAACTATGATCTACCCTATGAAAGGTCCATCCTGTTAAAGGATTAAAAGATTGTTAGATCTTACCCTATTAAAGAATTTCAAAACCTTGTTAGAAGTGTCCTTGATCAAAGGACTTAAACTTACAATGAAGTAAGCACCCTATTAAAGGATTTACAATAGCCTATTAGGAATACTCTATTAAAAGATTTAACTAATTCACCTATTAGAATAATCCTATGGTTAGAAATCTACTACTAGATAATAGATCACCTCTTTCTTGATGTGTACTTGATCCTCTTTGATTAGATGTATCACTTCTATCCTCTAACTCCTTTCCTCTGATCTCCTCTAATTGATTCTATAAAGTATCTCAATTCAAAACTCCTTAGATGCCATGAATGATCTATTTTCACATGCAAACTTCTCTCTCCTCTCCTTCAACACTTCTTTCATTTAGGGTTTGTCCTCCTTAAGAAGACCTAGGTGAATTAGGGTTAGGTATGAATCAATGATAATGATTCACCCCTTTTGTGACTTAAAACATTACTTCAACTAATTAGTTGCATGTTAAAACAATTCTTAAGTTGGGTAGAAAATGGTTTAGACAGAAGTTTATGCCACTACAAGCAATTATGTCCAAAACTTTTTACTTGGCACTTGAAGTGTCTAATGCTTGACATCCACTATATCTTCAATGCTATAACTTGGCCTTTGAATGACTTGACATCCATTGATCACTTGACATTTGAATCACTTGGCATCAATTGTCGATATACATTACTTGTTTGACATGAACTAAGAAAATAACCTAAGTGTATTATCACTTATATGTCAAAACCAATATGAGATTAACAATCTCCCCCTTTGACATGAGTGGCAAAAACACTTGGGCATGCATGAGTAACCTTAGATCTTGAGGATAACTTAGATAATCTCCATTTAGTACTTGGCTTACATACAAAATTCTAAAACTTCAAAATTTGGCAAAAAAGTTATGACTTGTTAGTCATACCTAAAAATTTTATAACTCCTTTTGAGTTAATTGTACTATTCTGAATCTAAAACTAAATACTCCTGCTGAGTAGATCTATTGTGTTGACTCTATAATGTAGTCTACCCCTTTGTTTGGTCTCCCCCAAAACTTATTTTCTCCTTTCATTCATTCTACCTATTTCATTCATTCTCCCACTTTTGACACATATGTCATGGATGACACATGAATTATGTGTTTTCGCAAGAATGATTAATGGACCTCCATCATAATTTTTAGTGTTGCATCCTATTTTTCACACACTACCTCTAGAGATTTGATTTGAATGTATAACTTAGAAGCAAGGATGACTAGGCCTTCATGAGTAGAAAGATGGGGGTATTTCTTCATTAATGTCTATGCATAGGCTAGTTCCTTCTATAATGCCTCCATGTGAGGCGTTAACATGGACTAGATGCTGATAAGTGTAGCCCTAATATTTGCATCTTGAGCTTGTAAAGCTGCTAATTGAACTTGTACTAATAGCAAATTTTTGAAATGAGACTAACTTTGACTAGGGGATTGTTGTAGAATGTCACTTGTTTTCTTCAAATATCCCTCTAGATGGTCAACGTGTCTCTAGACTTCTTGTGTGAATAGAAGAACATCACACAACTTGGTGTAAAGAGAGAAAATATTCTCCAACATTTACTTCACACCATCAATTTTGGTTGCTAACTCAATCTAGTGTAGTGTAATGGCACTGGATATCTATTCATTCACCTTTGTTTGAAATTTATTCTCAGACCATTCTAGTAATTTGATATTAGTATCTAGGTTTTCATTATTGATCTTCTCCACAATATTTTCCAATTTCTCAATGATTGGCTTGGCTTCATCAGGTGCAAGTAGGCTGAATGCTTCAATAAATATGTCCTTGATGTCATGAAGTTCTTGTTTCTACCTATGCTCCATTTTAAGCATTTCTTGGTGTTTCTTCCTTGCCAAAGCAATGGAGCATCCTACAATATGCTCATCTTTTCTATTGTGATTGATGTAAAATCAAACTTTGATAATTCAATCATGATAGGATGTGACCTCATCAACCTTAGATGTGCTAAGACTAGGCCTTGATGCTTGCAATGGTGTATCTTTTGTACTCAGCTTATGGAGTGCTTGACTAGGAATAAGAGTAATAGTGTCTAGTAAGGTAACTAGTGTTTGAATTACAATCACTTCCTCTAGTTTTTTAGTTAAGAATTAATCTTTAGTCCTATCCTTCTCCTTTTCTATAGTATCTACTTCACCTTGGGCTTGTGGTGTTGGTGCAGGACTAAGTTCTTAACCTATTTGGACTAGTATCCCTTCTTGCTCAATTATTGTAACTATTAGAACTAAGATATTTTGTACCATAGTGCTTATATGTGAGGAAATTGTGTCCTTCATTTGGTATACTACCATAAACATTGTAAGTTTCACTCCTTTAGATTGAGGAGGGGGGGGGGGGGGGGGGGGGGGTGGGCAATGGAGAATGCTTGTGTTTTCTCCCTTGTAGATGCCAATTCTACTTTCTCAATCTCATCCACACTTACCAAAACAGGATGGCTGCATAGTTGTGCCTTGGTCATGGAATCAATCAATATCTTCTGCATATCCTCTTATGTTAGGGGATTGATGTTTTTAATGGAGTTTTCAAAGACATCCTTAATCTTTACTGTATCTACTTGTGGACTGACACTCAACATATGTACTTCTGATACATTCTAGTCTTGTTGTTGCTCTTCCTTAGTTGTTGCCTCTATAGTGCCTCCCTTATATACTTCCCTTACAGATTCATCATTTATTACTTCAGCTACCTTTTGGTCTACTTTGTCTTCACCTACTTCCTTATGTTCCTACTCAATTGACTTTTGTATTGTCAACCCATAGATCACTTTCCATAATTGTGTGCTCTGTTGAACAACTGCTTCATTTTTCTTCTATAAAATATTAAAAGATTAATAGTTTGGAGCAAATCTCCCCTTATACTTGTTGATAGCATTTTTCATTTTAGACTTCTCCAAGTTTGGAATCACACTTCCAAGTGTAGTCCCTCTAATATTTCTATCAATTGTGAGACTATATTTCCACCTCTACTCAACTTTGTCATATAGGCTCTTGTGTAAAGAGTTAGAAATCTCAATTGGACTCATCTTAAAAGTTGCCATCATGACATATATAGATTCTTATACATTATCCATTTCTATCTTCCTAAGTTTATCAAACTCAACATGTGTAAATCCACTTAAATCAACATTATTCCTGATATTTTCACACAAGTTGTCCAAATAAAAAGAGGGACTATGACTTACCACTTTGACTTGGCTATTGTCATCTAATTCAATCCTCTCCTCATCTGATTCTACTGGGGCAATATATTCTCTTCTTTGTTTCTACTCAGGTTCATCTTCTTTTGTAGCTATGCTAGCTCTCTTTCCTTTAGGCTTCTAAACTTGTTGAGTCTTCTTAGCAGTAGCTCTTGCGCTAGCCTTGGTAGCATGAACTGTAGGCTTTTCTTTTTGTGTAGGTTTCACAACCTTTTTGGGTTTTCTTGCTAGAAGCATTTTTTCTTTTTCTCTTCTTTTCTTCTATGGCAATAGGTTCTTCATTGGCTTCTTCTCCCTCAACACCTTCATCAAATTTTTCTTCTTCTTCTCCTTGGTCCTCACCTTGAACCTATGTAAGAGCCAATGGTGCTTGAGTAGGTGTATCTTCATCATCTTCATTTTCTTCTTCTTCTTCATCTCCTTTTGCCTCTTCACCAAATTGTTCTTTAAGCTTCTTCACAATTTTATTCTTCTTTCTCAATATAGAGGCTATATTTAAATCCATTATGATATTTTACTTTGCCACATTATAACTTCCAAATGTAGTAGCATTCTTATCTACTTCCTCTACTAGTAAAGCAATGATGGCTGAAGATGCCTCATCCACATTAATCTCTAAGGCAATGGTTTGAGCCATCTCACCCTTGGAACAATAACTTGTATATATGTGAAATCAACATCAACTAGAAAAAAAACATCATTGAAATGCTTCTCTACTAGTGATACTAGAATCCTCTATCTTAGTTTTATTGGCTTGTTAATGTCTTCAAAATAACTAGTCATTATAGTCTCAAAATTATCTCCAAGTTTCTCTATGAATTCTCCAATCTGCACTACAACTAACCTATTAGTCTTCCAAGCTACTTTCCCAAATAAGGGAAAAGTATTTTGCATGTAGAAAAATATACAAAAAGTATTGAACCAAATTTGAATTGTGCACTTTTTGTCTTTCTTATGGCTCCCAAGTTTTTTGATAACTATTGAAGTTGTAACTCAACAAGGTCGTAAGGATGGTCTTTCTTTACTATCTTGTAACTCAAATCCGTAGCCATAAATGGTAAACTATTCAACTTGTTGGATTGAAAGAATTTATGTGTAATGAATCTCACTATATATGAAATTAGGGGATCACCAATTGTGTCTATGGTCATCCCTCTCTTGTTCCATAGTGCCCTTCTATTCTTCTTAATTACCTCTTTTACATCACTCCTCATAGTCTTTGGTTTGTCTAGGGTTGGATACCCTATCACTCTGTGAATAATCCTCTTTGTGATTTTGATAGGGCCATCCTCCAACCATATAGAATTCTCATGTATTCTACTAAGAACAATCTTAATCCACTCTGTCTTGAATATGTTAGGAAAATCTAGGGCACAGGTTAACCCTTTTCTCTCTACGACCTTGTATTCCTCTTTTAATACTCCATTTTCACAAATTTTCCATATAGGTGTCTTATTTATATGTCTCCAATGTTTTGTACCTTACAAGTGTAGCAACACCTTACATCTTTTATCATTAAAACTTGTGGTGGTATCATAAATAATGCACTAGATAGGTCTCCTTTATAAGCAATTTAAGGAATTTTGCAAAAATGTGGTTGTTTGATCTCATTACTAATTAATCGAATATTTAAAACATTTTTTTCCTTCCTTAACCATAGTAGTAGAAGAGCTAGGTGCCATAACTACTAACTAGGGTTTGCATAAAGTCAAATAGTGTAGCTCACCACATGATAAATGCCTTGAAAAATCTTGTGTCTAGTGTTGAGTATAAGTTGAATTGAGTTTCCAAATGCTTGAATTGATTTCTCCAATTTTCCTCCAACTCTTCATGCTCTCTTTAATCTTGAATAATTGCAAATGATTCAAAAATCAACCATATAGCCCTTGAAACTTCACAGTAAATGCTCAATACTTAAATAGTTGTTAGCTTGGATCAAATAGCAATTTTGACTCACTCAACTTCCATGATATTCATACTATGCTTGAAAACATAGTGAGCTCGGCCAACACTATCACCTTCAATATCTTGATAACCACTAAATTTTCACTCGATAGTAATAGGAAAACTTTTCATGCTCGACAATAAGATGAAAACTTATAGATTTATTCTAAGTTCTAATCAATACTTTGCATCTTACTTTATGCATATATGATCTTTTCAGAACTGAATCCTTGGAACTAAAGTATAGTTGAACTTAAAATACCAATCCCACTTATACCTCTTAATTGCCTAATTGGAGGTGGTGTGATCACCTGATCCACTAGATGAAGTGATCCCATATGAACTTGATGTGATGCAATCTTCCTTTCCCTTTCATGTCTTCTTTATTTTCACTATAAATTATTCAACATCAACCTTTCCTAGGTAAAAGCACAAACCTGTGTCACCCTTTTGTAAAGGAAAAGGCTAACAAAAGTATAATTGTTCACCTTCAATGACATAAAATTGGTATTATTATTTTTAATTTGAAGTAAACTAATGAAATGTGTAGAAATGGATGAAGTTTAGGATTATAATTTTTAATAATTATTTGGAATAATAATTGATACATATTCCTAATTTTTATAGATATTTTTTTAGTTGCTGAAAAATGCTGAAAATTAGGGGTCTAGTTCTCACCACAAAACTATATGGAAATAAAGTTCTTTCCCTATTATCTCAGACTATGTTATAGATAACATATATAGCTAGAAAAATAATAAATAAAAATCACCTTTAGACCTATATTTTCTCTTTTATAATGATTCAAATTTCAGTTCACCTAAGATTGATAGTTTTCATCTCCCACCAAGTTTTTCAAAACAAGTCCATTCTATTTGAGAAAAATTATACATTCTAGAAGAGGACTCTCTCCTCTCAAACATCATATAATTTCTAATTTTTTTTGATATGATTTAATATTTATTTATTTCTTAAAATTGACATCTTTTCAAGTGTTAAAATACTTGCTTGTGGAACTTTTTAATTACAATATATTATATCTAATTAAAACACTATAAACTCTACATGACAACATTCTTGACTCTAAGCTCTATAAAATGGTGTTTATATGTTATTAAAAAAATATTGTAAAAATAGTAAGAGTTATTGAAATGCCACTTTTATAAAATAATTTTATTTCTTTAGTAATTGGATATAAACTAGTATAAAACATGCATTTAATAGATATTTCCAATTGGAAAAGTGTAAGACCATATATAACCTAGCTAGAATAAATTAATCTAGATCATATGTTTGAACAAAATTAAGGTTTAGATAGAAATACTCAAATTTATTCATTCTAATATGTTAGCCTGAAAGGTGCCACAACTTTATACTTTTACCCTCCTTTGTCTTTATTGAATTCACTGCTAGGTGCCTTTGACCTTGTTGGATAGTTAATGCTAATGTGACTAGTCTAAAAAGAACTAAAACATGTAGTTTGACTCAACCATCTATTGTAGTCACCTCTGAAATATGTTCTAATGCAATTTTTAGAAACATGTTCATCCTTTTAACAATAGTGACAACTATACCTTGTATTGTAATCCCAATTGTAGGATCTATCCTTGTGGTTTACCTTGACTTTCTTATTTGATGACCAATTAGGCTTTGATCTGCACTCATATGCTCCATGTCTATATTTATTATAGTTGTAGTAGTAAACTTTAAATCCTTGTGTGTTTGCTATCTTGGTCCTGCATTCATGTGCCTGATGTCCTTGATTGTTGCACTTGTGACAACTACCCATGCATTTCTTCTTAGGGTTCTAATTTTCATTGTTTCTCCTACAAACATTTTTTGTATGACCTATCTTTCCACAATTATGACAAGCGGGTTTATAGTTCTTACCTTTTTTGTTTCTTTGTTCACCACTTTTAGATGATTCTCCTTCTTTAGTACTAGTATAGCCCAATCAAGTAGTATATTTGTTAGGTCTAGGAAATCTCATCCATTTCTCAAAATACTTGATGGCTTAACTAGGTAGATATTGAAACTTTCAACAAATTCTTTTTCTCTTTTCAGACCATTTCTTAGTTGCTCATTTTGTAACTTCAATGTTGTAATCTCAATATCCATTCCATTTCATTTATGACTGGAAATCATCATTTGATTCAATGTTTCTAGTTTTAATCCTATTCACCTCTGATGAATTCTCTTCTAGTGTATTGGTTAGTATCCATTTTTCATCTTCAATCATGACTTTGTCTTCTTCATCTTTCTTTTTGTGCTTTGTCACCTCACATAGCAATACTTATTGGACTTCTTGTTCTATCTTAATATTTCTAACCTCTTCAGTTAGGGTACCACTCTTTTCCTTTAAATTTGTAGCTGTTGCATCAAATTCACTTGAGTTTCTGTCTACAAACAATTTAATAGTGTCCATCTCTTGGTAATGTGTGTCATTCTTTTCAATAGCCATCTCTTTCCTTCTCTTCAATGAACACTTTAACTCATCTCTTTCTTCATTCAAAAAATGTAGGGAAAGCTATATTTCAATATTTTGGTTATCAATATTCTTTCCCAACCTATAGACTTCCATCTTCAAGATCTTTTCTCAAAGCTGCAAAGCTTTAGTTTGTAGAGAATTAATTCTCTGATACTAATTATTGGAAATACAATAGGGAAAGTAAACTCTGAGAAGGGGAGGGGGGGTTGAATAAGTCATGCAATACTTTAACCATAGATTCATTCACCACACATCCATCTCACAATTTGCATGTAAACTAAAATAGTTAACTAAATATATTCATCCATAGAATGAAAGAAAATAACAATCAATACATATATGACACAAGCTATTTGGTTACTCAAAAACAATCCAATGAGAAAGTAAAATTGGGGTGGGGTTGACACCCACAAATCTTCACTACTATAGTATTAAAGTGTATCTAATTAAGGCAACAATGTTTGATCATAAACTATGATCTACCTTGTGAAACGTCTACCCTATTAATGCATTACAAGATTGTTATATCTTACCATATTAAAGGATTTCAACACCTTGTTAGAAGTGTGCCTAATTAAAGGAATTAGACTCACAATGAAGTAAGCAACCTATTAAAGGATTTACAATAGCCTGTTAGGACTAATCTGTTAAGAGATTTAACTAATTCACCTATTAGAATGTCTCAACAATGATCTTATGGTTAACACTCTGCTACTAGATAATATATCACATCTTTCCTGATGTGTACTTGATCTTCTCTAATTAGATGTATCATTTTTGTCCTCTAACTTTGTTCTTCTGTTCTCCTCTAATTGATTCTGGAATGTATCTCAATTCATAAGTCCTTAGCCACCATGAATGCTCTATTTGTGCATGCAAACTTCTCTCTGCTCCTTCCACACTTCTTTCCTTTAGGTTTTGTCCTCCTTAAGAAGACTTAGGTGACTTAGGGTTAGTAATGAATCAATGATGATGATTCACTCATTTTACTACTTAAAACATCCCTTTAATTGATTGGTTGAAGTATTGCAGAGGGATCCTTAATATAGATTTGTCTTTATCATCTAGAATCACAAAACTATCCTTAAATCAGCTCAAAAATAGTTTACATAGAAGCTTGTGTCATTACAAATAGCTATGCCCAAAAATATTTACTTGGCAATTGAAGTGTCTTATGCTTGGTATCCACTATATCTTTAATGCTATAACTTGACCTCTAAATGAATCGCCATCCATTGATCATTAGACATCTGAATCACTTAGCATCAATTGTCTGCTTGGCATTTGAATGACTCAGCACATACTATATATCTGATAACTTATGCTCGACATAAATTACTTGTTCAAAATGAACTAAGCAAATGAATTAAGTGTATTGTCACTCATATGTTAAAACTAATATGAGATTAACATTTTCTTCGTGATCTCTAGTGCCCGATTCTATAACCAAAAAATCATGTTATAATTCCTACTTAAAATGATTTTGATCCATTCAATCTTGAAATTCCTTGGAAAATCTAGGGCACGAGTCAACGCTTTCCTTTCAAAAACTTTGAATTCATCCTTCAAGATTCCTTCATTACATAACTTCTCATATGCTTCTCTTGTCTCATTATCTCCTACTTCTTTGATGTTACACATATGATATCTCTTAAATCATGGATCATTAAACTTTGGGTGGTATTGAGGATAGCACACTTGTTGAATCTTCTTTCATTGCAATTTCTACAATAAAATGAAACTTTGGTGGAGGACAAGTGTCACTCTTCACCAATTGAATTTTACTAACCTCTTTTCTAATTCCAATAGTAGATGAAGCTTCCATTTTCTTTGTTAGGGTTCAAAATATTTTCTTTCTCCTCTAAATTACTCAGCACAATTCAAATCTTGACTTGTTCAATCTTCTCATCTTAGACTTGCTCCAAATTGCTCTTGAAATATTTTTTTAGTCACTCAAATCACCAAATTTCTCTATCCTCTTGAAATCTATATGCAAGCTATGAGATAATGTCTTCAAAATTTGATATATACCTTCTTTGGTGGATTTAGGGTCTTGATTAATGTTGTGTACTTAGGTAGGTAGAAGCCACCTGTCTCAGTGAACATTAGTGCCTTTGAACTATGTCTTTACTATATATAGCTCACTCTATTTCATTTCACTTGGCCTTTATACCAATTTACTTCTGAAGTACTCATTCCATGCTGCAATGCTCAGTCAACATAAATAATTTTACTGATGTTCAACATCCTTTCACAAATATGTTCCAATGCATCTTTATATATGAAAATATGAACTTTGGCACATTTCATTTAAGGAACTAATGTATGACATATCAATTAAATAAATAGTTACATACATACCTTTGTTTCTTAGTTTGAGATGACATGATCACCTTCTTCATTGGATTGGGTGACCTCAACTCCGTTTGATCCACTATTTCCATCTTTTGCTTCATTTTACCATTTTTGATTCATTTCCATCTTTACTTGTTCAATGTCTACTTTATCTTTACCTTTGTCTTTTATTTAATTTGTTAATGGTACTTGAGTCCTACAATTCTTGCTTATATGTCCAAATTTGTGAGATTTGGAACATGGATTGTTAGGTACTATTAGTTTGTGGTGACTAATCAGGAAACTACTATACATCATAAATTCTTTGGAAAAAAAAATTTGGGCCCTATTTTATCTGGATTTGGGGCCGACATGTAATTATTAATTATAACCCTAAAGCAGTAAAAATACTTGCATAAAAGGGCTTAGGGTTAGGGATTGTTTTATAGTGGTGATGTGGAAATTGGTTCTTGTAGTAATATTGAGCTGTAAGGGATTACAGATTATAATTAGGTTGTAATCACTGGATTTTAATAATATACAACTTTCCATTTGGTGGATGTAGCCCAAGGATTGGGTGAACCACGTTAAATCTTGGTGTCATGTGTTCTTTTCTATGTGATCTATTATTTTCTGATATTGGTTATATTTACATGTAATTGTTATTTTTGTCCATGGTTTGATCCTAATAGGTACATAATTCCCCCTCTAATTGGTCCAATAAGGTTTTTTCTATGATTTGAATTCATATTCTCTATGCCCACACTTTTGACACTTATAACAATATCCTTCAAATCTAGGTGTGGTAGGTGCATTCCTTATTCTTGACCTACACTCATGTATTTGACACCCTTTTTTCTTGCAATAAAACTAATAACTAGTAAATTTAGGTTTAAGATTTTGCATACCATGTTTCCTTTGACAATATTTGTAGTATGACAAAGCTTTCCACAGTGACAGCATGTTGGTTTGCCCTTTGACTTTGCATTCATGAGTTCTCCATTCTTTGATGATTCTCCTTTCTCAGTGCATGAATGTAATGAGCCATTAGTACTTCTAGATGACTTCATAAGTTATTCAAAGTATTTCATTTCTTCATTAGTTTGTTGAGTCTCTCCATAAATTCTCTCTCAATTTTTATTTCATTCTTCAGTATGTCTTTCTTTGATCTCAAATTTCCCATTTCCACATCCTTTTGACTCAATTCCTAATTTGCAAGCACCAGCTGATTCATCATGTCCAATTCAATATTTGTGAGCTTTTGCACATCTGATATCCTTTCTTCAATTTTAGTAGCCATCACCCTTTTGTCTTCCTCATCGATATCCTTGTCTTCTTCAACTTTCTTCTTTTTCTTAGTAACTTCACATAATTTTACTAATTGGATTTCATGTTCTCTATTTAGTCCTCTTATTTCTTAATTCAGGAATTTGTTCTTTTCAAGTAGATCTGTAGATGCTTTGTTATTTGAATTGATTAATTCAAACAATCCTTTAGTATCAACTTCTTCATAGGTATTTTTTTTCTAAATCCCAAGTAACCAATTCCTTCCTTCTTTTTAGGGATTTCTTTATATCTTGTCTTTCTTTCTCAAGTTTCTACAGTATGAGTTGGATATCAATCACATGATTGTCAATAACCTTGTCTAGTTTATAAGCCTCCATCTCCAACATCTAATATCCAAGAAATTAAGCTTCTCTCAGAGAACCAATGATCTAATACCATTTTTTGATAGATAGAAGTATAAAAAAGATAACAAGATACAGAGAGTGGGGTAGGGATGAATCAAAATCTTAATTACTTTTATTTTTTAGCAATTTATTCACACATTCACAAGTTGTCTTATGCATGTTAAACTTGTAAGAGTAAATTTTTTGTAACATGTAAATATAATCCATCACATGCATGTAAATAAACACATAACACAATATTTGTTACCTAGAAATCCTCAAAGGTGAAGGTAAAATTGGGGTAGGGACGATACCCAATAATCTTGACTACTATAGTAATAAAGTTAACTTGATAGGGTTACAATGTTTGATCATAATATATGATCTACCCTATGATAGGTCTTCTCTATTAAAATCTTTTGAGACTACTATGTCTCACTTTGTTAGAGAATTTAACACTTAGAATAAAGTAAAAGCTCTATTAGGAGATTTACAAAGATCTATTAAGACCACTCTGTTAAGATATTTATCCTAATTCATGCTGATTATAACTAATTTAGTACCTCACTCTTAGTATTATTTTTAAGCTAATTTCAAGTCTTCTCCTTGCAAACTATTCCTCTCCTGATATGAAAAAAACTTTTATTCTCCTTCACTGCATTGATTTGGTCACTTTCTCTGCTAAGAGATAACATATCACTTCTACTAACTTATGATTTGATCTTAATCCTTCACTTCACCATTCACATAATACTCCTTCCTATCACAATGTTTACATAATATTTCATCATTATGTTCTCTCTCTTTCTCTTGCTTTGATCTGGGTTAAAACATTCTCTTTTTAAAGAATTTCATAAAGAGTTTTCTAGATACTTCCATATTTTGCCTCTTAATCTAAATTATTGGTCACAAGACATAGGGATATGTGATCCACGTCATAAACATGTAGAACTCTCTGTAATAACCTCTACAAATACTAAATGTTCCTTTCATGTCAAATTGTAAATGATTTACCTTAAAGTTTGTATCATTTTGACTTTTATGTAAACTCTGCATCACTCTACACTTACTATTTTTTGATACTCAACATTGCTAATGATCTATCTCTATTGTGCTCATAATGTAGCATGTAACTTGACACTTATATTCTTGAACTCCTTGGTAGGTGTTGAGCTCAACTTGTATAGAAAAATACTTAGTGACCACACAATTGCTCGACTACTATAGAGCTCGATATATACATGTTTATATACATGTCTCAACCTATTTAGAGTATCTCAATAGCAATGATGACCGTCTAACATTTCCCAATAAAAGACTGATTGTTTGACACTAGTAGACAATAATAATTAGAGATACCAACATGTTATGTGTATAGAATCACAACTCAATAAAATGACAAAATCTAGTTTTTAAAGTAAGACAAACTTCAAATGAGATCCTGAAACCAGTGAATACTAATCTATGTAGTCCAATTGGTGTTGATAGTTATTATGGTGACAAGTATGGGTATGTAAAGGATCACGGTCAACCAAACTATGGCCTTAAGTAGTAGTGAAGAACTAGGAAATCATGGTTATGTGTACTTGACACATAATTTTAAAGTAGTTATGGACTTTATATAAAAAAAGTTGTAAGAAATGAATTAGTAGGAAATTGAATGTAGTTTCTAAACTATTAGGCCTTATCTAGAGAAAAAATTACTTGATTGGTCAAAATTTTGGATTTTAGTATAGTACAAAATTTTTAGGGCAAAAATAAAAAATAGGTGTATGTCTAACCACCTTAATCAAAAGAATTTGATAATATTTTTAAATAATTATAGATATAAAAATTAGGCTCATGCTTGAATGTGACACATACTTTTGGGTATTTTTATTCTAAATAAATAATTAAATATGAATTTTCTACTATAACTTTTTTAGAATTAAAAAAGTCTTGTGTTTGACTACCTTAACTAATTCAAAACTTTCAATATTAACTTTTTTCTCTTATACTAGGCAAAGCATAGAATGTGACACAACTTTTGGATTTCAAAAATTTAATACCATTTGAAAGTTATATAGTTATTTTTCAATAAGTATGTCAATCAATAGTTTACAAATATCTTCATTAGAAATTAAATAATAAATACTTATCGAATTCATAATTTTCAACAATTATATCGATAGAATCTTGAGAGTGTTCTCAAAAACCCTTTTCGTTTCATTAAATTTGGGTGAAAAAAATAATATTAGATGGCTACTTGAAGTCTAAATGTCAGGAAAACATGGCTCAAACACATTTTTTGAGATGATCAAAGAGGTGTGGTAAATACCAAGCCTAATTGAGTACCTGATGTAAAAATGGGTACCCAAAATGTGGCCAAAAAATACAATTTTTTTAATTTGAGATAGTGGGAAACAATTGTATATTTTAAACCAAAAGGCTTACAAACATATTTAAATATGTTTTACATCTAAGATATCATGATATTGAATATTATTATTATTTATTGTATTATATATTATATAATAAATTTTGTTATAATAATATATCATATACGACATTAAATATAATTAGATAGTATATTAGGATCATAATACTATATATCATTATATAGTATTCTATATTATCTAAAACATTATAAATATTATATATATAATAAATATTATATATAATATTAAAAATATATTATCAAATATACTACTATAATATATATTTTAACATGGAATTACAAATTATTACATAGTATTATATAGTTTATTAAATTGTATAATATGTCTGAAGGTATCCTAGGAATCCTAAGGAAATATGTTGTAATGATATGGGTTAAAGGAGGTTCTAGGCTACCTTCAACCTATATGATCGATTAGAATATGGACCTCAGAGTCCTAGGATGCCTAGGGACACATCTAGTGATGAAATGGGTCGAAGGAGGTTTTAGGTTAGCCTACGATTTCCTTTGACCCATATGATGGAGTACAGTAAGTCCCTAGGTGTCCTAGGACCCTTAGGGATTCATGTCATGATCAAATGGGTTGAAGAGGGTCATAGGCTAGCCTATGACCCCCTTCATCCCATAGGATAAATTATAATATGTTCTTAGAGATCCTAGGACCCCAAAGGACACATATCATGATGAAATGGGTTGAAGAGGGTTGTAAGTTAGCCTACAACCACCTTTGAACCATATAATCAATCATGATATATCCTAGGGGTCCTAAGACTCAAAGGGATACTTGTCATGATGAAATGGGTTGAATGGGGTCATAGGTTAGCCTGTTACGATTAAGAACATATCATAATCAATCATATAGGTCAAAGGGGGTCATAGGCTAACCTACAACCCTAATCAACACATTTCATCATGACATGTGTCCCTAAGGGTCCTAGTACACCTCGGGATATTTTGTAATCAATCATATGAGTATAATGGGATTGTAGGCTAACCTATGATCCCCTTTAATTCATTCCCTCATGACATATGTCCCTAGGGGTCCTAGGACCCCTAGGGACATATCGTAATCAATCATATGAGTCGAAGGGGGTCATAGGCTAACCTACGACCCTCTTTGACCCACTTCATCACAACATGTGGTTCTAGGGGTCCCTAGGGGCATATCATAATCAATCATATGGGTGGAAGGGGATGGTAGGCTAACCTATGAATCCCTTTGACCTATTTCATCATATCATACTCAATGTTATGGGTCAAAGGTGGTTGTAGGCTGACCTACGACCCCCCTTTGACCCATTTCATCATGACATCAGTCCCTATGAACATACCATAATCTATCATATGAGTCAAAGGTTTGACCTATTTGATCACAACATAAGCTGCTAGGGGTTCTAGGACCGCTAGAGATATATCCTAGTTAATCATACGGGTTTAAGAGGGTTGTAGGTTATCCTACCACCTTCAACCCATACGATTGATTATGATATGATTAAATGGGTCAAAGGAGGTTCTAGGTTAGCCTACGACTCCCTTCAACCCATTTCATATCATAATGGATCAACTCATATGATCAATTAAAATATGTTCCTAGGGGTCCTAGAATCCCTAGAGATACATGTCATGATGAAATGGGTCAAAGGGGCTCATACATTAGCCTGCAACCCCTTTCAACAAATTTCATCATGACATGTGTTGTTAGGTGTCCTAGGACCCATAGGGACATATCATAATTATTCATATGTGTTGAAGGAGGTTGTAGGCTAATTGATCAACCCATATGATCAATTACAATATGTCCTTAGGGGTCCTAGGACCCCTAGGGATGCATGTCACAATGAAATGGGTTGAAGGGGGTCATAGGTTAGTCTAAGACACCATTCAATCCATAAGATCAATTACCATATGTCTTTAGGGGTGCTACAACCCCTAGAGATAGTTTTCATGAGGAAATAGGTCGAAGGGGATCATAGGTTAGGCTACAGCCACATTCAACCCATATGATCAATTACAAAATTTCCCTAGGGGTCCTAGGACTCCTAGGGACACATGCCATGATGAAATGGGTCGAAGGGGGTTGTAGGTACCTAGGGGTCTTAGGGCCCCTAGGGACACATGTTGTGATTGAATGGGTCAAAGAAGGTCATAGGACAACCTACGACTACATTCAATTAATATGATTGATTATGATATGTCCCTAGCAATTCTAAGCTCCTTACGGACACATGTTGTGATGAAATAGGTTGAAGGGGTCATAGGTTAGCCTATGACACTTTTCAACCTATATGATCAATTTTGATATGTCCTTAAGGCTCCCTAGACTCCTAGGGAGACATGTTGCAATGAAATGGGTTGAACCTATGACCCCATTCAACCCATATAATCATTTATGTTATGTTTCAAGATACATGTCATAACGAAATGGGTTTAAGGGGGTCATAGTTTAGCTTACGACTCCTTTCTACCTATACAATCAATTATAATATGACTCTAGGGGTCCTAGGACCCCTAGGGACACATGCCATGATGAAATGGGTCGAAGGGGGTCATAGGTTAGTCTAGGATCCTCTTTGACCCATATTATTGATTATGATATGTCCCTAGGGTTCTTAGGACCCCTAAGGACACATGTTGTGATGAAATGAGTCAAAGGGGGTCGTAGCTTAGCCTATGACACCCTTCGACCCCTACAATTGATTACAAAATAATATATAATAATACATAGTATATAATAACTATATTATATAATAATATATAATAACTATATTATATAATAATATATAATAACTATATTATATAATAATATATAATAAGTAAATTCTATTTTTTTAAATAATTGTTATCAACTATATATATGATTGTATAATAAGTAATATATATGATTATAAATATGATATATATTATTATCCCCACTTGATTCACATCCAAATTTTGGTTGTGGATTTTTGTTAGCCAATATCATATTGGGTATCCGATTTGGGATTAGATACCTAATATGGGATCCGATACTCAAATTTGTTTACTGGTAGACTTGTTCCAAAATATTCTCTGTCACTGCAAACTCGACAATCACATCTTTTTCTTGGTCTTTTATGGGGTTCAACATTATTTTGTATATAAAAATATTTGTTTGGAACCCATTGTTTGAAAATGTGGCTACACAATTTCATTAGGTGCTTGGTATTGTTGTTTGAATGTGGTGTAGTAGTTGTTGAAATGATAAACGCAAAAGGAAGGTATCAAATGAAGAAGTTGCAACATATAGAGAAAGAGATAGAGTAAATCATTGAAGGAAGAGACAAGGTATGTTAAATATCAATCATGTTGATGATGTATGCATTGAAGGTGAAGTTATAGAGTCAAAAAATGAATATGCTTAGTTGGGGAATGAAAATGTACCAATTGGCAATGATAATGCACATAAATGTTACATATCTCCTAATTATAACCAAAATGAAGGTCCTAGAACACCAAAATGGTTAATTGAAATTGATGAAAAGATTATTAGTAATTTGGAAGGAAAAAAATCACAAAAAACCTTTCAGTTATGGGCTTCAAGACTATATAAGATTTTTTTCAGCAACAAGACAGTGGTGGAGCAATGTCAACTTTTTATGCACTTATTAAATATGCAAAATATGAGACATATGCTTTCCAAATTGAAGATTTGGGTCAATAAGAAAATGGAAAGAAATGTCATTATTGTGAAGAAGTTTTTTAGTGCTCTTAAGAGCATTGAGGAAAATAGTAGCAAGAAGGATAAGAGAGTTGCTTGAAGGGTTATTGTAACCTCTTTGGTAAGTCATCATTTGAGAAAGGGTAGATATATGAGATAAAATTGTATTCACTTGAGCCTAAGTTGTACTACTTTGACAAGAACACTTACTAGATGAGAGAGAATTGATGATCCTCTTCAAAATAATACATGGGCTTTTGGTGGGAGAATTACACATTTTGATGAGAAACTAACCGATGATGTGAAGCAAGAAATTAAATAGTTTTGGTACTCTAACTCAAAGAGTCTCACCCAATGATAAAAATATGTTGAAGTTTAGAATTGGTATTAGAGACCACATGCAACATCCTAAACATTATTTGGAGATCACATGTGACATCCAAAATTGCATGTGCACAAAGGGCTTTTGAATCCTTGAAGCTATTTTATTGTTTGCCACTTAAGATTCAAAATACATGTTGTAAATATCATGTGGAGCTTTCTATGCACCATGAACTATTACACTCCATCTGTTCTACTTGGTATAGTAATGAAATGTTGGATAATTATGGTGCTAGTGGACTTCCAAAATCATCAAGAAACTAGCTAGATCAATTTTTATATCCTAGAGTTGGTTGTATCTTTTATAGAAATGATCGCTTAAATAAGAAGTATTTAGAATGTGGTGGCTTATCCATGTTTGACACAAGTTTCTATAAGGGTTGGAAACAAGATCTTGGGAGGACAATAGGAAAAAAAAAGTATATGAAACAATGAAATACACATTGAAGAGTGAAGATGAGGGCTCTATATGTGAATTGGTTGCAAAAGAAATTAGTGTGGCTAGTTTTATTTTAGATTTAAAGAAAAATATTTTCTACAAGTATGCAAAGCATAGTCATAACTCTCAGTGGTTGGATGAACAATTTAAAATATGTAAGGAGACCTTTCCCATTGGCACTATTATACCAGTTTTTGAATTTGTAGAGAAGTATACATTGCAACCCCAAAATAAGACACAATTTTAGTATTACTACTCTATTCAAATTACTATTTTTGTCCACATAACATATAGACATGCCACTAATAGTCCAAAAGATAATCAAAAGATTATTAGAGAGTACCATTTTTACATGAGTAATGATGGATCTCAATCTCATGATTCTGTGCAACATTATTTTGAGAATTATTTTGATTTCTTATAGGAGCATGACATTGCTATGGATAGAAATCTCATTTGGTTAGATAATTGAATAGGTCAATCCAAGAATCCTCGTATGTTTTATTGGTTGTACAGGATGCACATAGAGAGTGGGGTGCCTCATATTTGGAGTTTTTTTGTGTCTGTCCATGGGAAAGGGGAATATGATGGAGTAGGGTCATGTGTGAAGAGAGCTATAGTTAAGGAGAGATAAAAGATTTAAGGAGCATAGCTTCCTAATACTCATAGAATTGTTGATTGGTGTAGTTTAGTATTATCATTGGGCTGGGGCGGACTCTTGATTCAATAGTATGCAGGTTCTTTTTCCTAGTTGAGGAAGGGTCTATAGGTGATAGATCAAATTGTGCTACTATTAGAGATTCATCAAAAATGCATTCATTCTAGAGCTCTGATTCTAGTACATGGATCATTTGGACACGATGACTAGCTTGCTTTTGTCATAGTTATTTTTAGAGTGATTGGGATCACTATGAGTCAAGTCAATGGGTGGACACATGGGCTCCAAATTATCTTACTCCATTGTCTATCATACCCTCTATCATAAATTATGACATGGAAATTTTTTTTGAGCATAATCATCTATCAAATCTTCTTCAGACAAGACATGTCTTTACATTGGTTGCACCAGAGGGGAATGATGAGAAATCAAAAAACTGGTTAACACATTATGTAAGATGTAAACAAAATTTTGCACTTGACTATTTAAATATGATGATGGATTCACATATCCTATTGGTTCAATTGTTGTTTTTGGAATATGGTTGTGGAAATACATGCTTAGAAGGAATGAAATTCCCACATTCAAAGACTATCACTATTAGAAATCAATTCTCATATATCCACCTCTTATTATAGAAGAAAATGTGAAGTTGTTGAAGCATCAAGGAAGATCAAAAGTAAATTTTTTTTTTACTATTAGTAATGCTGATCATGAAGCCCTATTGGTGACCTTAAACTAGAGAGAGGACCCTATAGGAACACTTGACTAGGTATATTTACTTCTTATGTTCTTTTGTTCATAATGATTTAGTGAACTAATGGCTATCTTGTTTAATACAATTATTTATTGATTGTTTCTATGATATTGGAATGTAGGTACATCATGAAAATTAGCCATGCATGAAGATAAAACCTAAATAAGGAGTGGAATGTAGAAAAATCTATTCTATTTTTAGTACTATAATTTTTGGTATTTGTGTATTAATGTAATAATGGTGAAAGACTTGAGATATTGTAAATATAAGCTTGTTGATTTGATGTAAGAAATAAGGATGTTTTTACTTAATGTAATTAATATAAAGGGACATAAAAATGATGTTTGTACTTAATACTAATAGAAAATTATACTATGCCTAATGCCAAAATGTTGAGGGAGCTAAAAAATAATGTTTTTACTTAATATTGACCCTATTGAGACTCTTGCTCCACCCGCAGAGAACCTACAATGTTTGCAGTCACCTCGTACCTAAGAGTCTCTAATATGTTGTAAGCGCATTTGGAGATTGATGTTTCAAGGATCATAACTCAGAGCTCATGGGGGAAATCAGTGAAATATGGAATGCTATAGAAAAATGATCTCGAGGTCTACAATAATCTATCTCATTTTAGAGATATCACATTTTGTTTGGATTTGGCACAACAATATCACTCGATGCCAAAACTTGAAGTGTGCCTTAGTTGATTGGTGCATTATTGCATAACTTTGAAACTACTAATCTTGGCATAAAATTGAAAATGAAATTAGTTATGGATGGGTAGGTGAATCCTATTGATACCCTAATTTAAACCACAAAGAGTATACAACATTCACAACCACACCATATCAAAGAGTCTCTAAGATGCTCTAAATGCATTTGGAGATTGATAGTTTGAGGGTCATAACTCAAAGATTGTGGGGGCTATTGGTGAAATAATAAATTCTATAGGATGTTAATTTTGAGGCCTAAAATAACCTATGTTATTTTAGAGAGATCACATTTTCTTGGATTTGGCACAATGATCTCGCCTGATGCCAAAAGTTGCAATATGCCTTAGTTCATTGGTGCATCATTGTGTAACTTTAGAACTATTGATTGTAGAATCAAATTATCAATACCATTAGCTTTAGATGGGTGGGTGAACCCTAGTGACAAATTTTTTCTAACTATAGAGAGCCTACAAAATTTGTGATCACCCAATACCCAAGAGTCGCTAAGATGCTCTAAGTGTGTTTGGAGAGCAATCTTCTAAAAGTCACAATTTGGACCTTGTGGGAGCTATTGGAGAAACATCAAATGTGATAGGATGGTGATGTTGAGATCTAAAATAACCTATCTCATTTTGGAGAGATCACATATTTTTTTAGATTTGATACAGTGATCTTGCTTGATGCCAAAACTTGTAGTGTGCCTGAGTTCATTGGTGTGTCATTATGTAACTTTAAAACTGATGATATTGGCATCAAATCATCAATGCCATTAGCTCTAAATTGGTGGCTGAAGCATAGTGACACCCTTTTTTTTTATTGTGTAGAGTCTACAACATTCATGACTACCCCATACCAAAGGGTCTCTAAGATGCTCTAAGTGCATTTGGAGATTGATCTTTTGAGGGTCTTAACTCAAAGCTCATTGGGCTATTGGTGAACATCAAATGCTACAAGAAAGTGATGTTTAAGTCTACCATAAGCTATCTCTTTTCAAAGAGATAACATTCCATTTATATTTGGTACATTAACCTTGCCCAATACCAAAACTTATAGTGTGTCTTAGTTCATTGGTGCATCACTGTGTACCTTTGAAACCAATGATCCTAACATCAAATCATTAACACCATTAGCTCTAGATGGGAAGGTGAACTCTAGTGACATCAATTTTTCAATCATGGAGACCCTACAACATTCATGACTACCCCATACCAAAGAGTCTCTAAGATGCTTTATGCATATTAGGAGATTGATCTTCCAAGGGTCATAACTCAAAGGTCATAGGGGAATTGGTGAAACATGAAATGCTATAGGATGGTCATGTCGAGGTCTAAAATAACCTATTTCATTTTGAAGAGATGACATTCCATTTGGATTTGAGACAACAATTTTTCTTGATGCCAAAACTTGCAATGTGCCTTAAGTAGTTCATTGGTGCATCACTACATAACTTTGAAACTGCTGATTTTGGCATTGAATCATCAATTCCATTAGCTTTGGATGGGTATGTGAACCCTAGTGACACCTTTTCCTAACCATGGAGTGTCTACAATGTTCATGACCACCCCATACTGAAGAGTCTCTGAGATGCTCTAAGTGAATTTGGAGATCCATCTTCTAAGGGTCATAAATCAGAGCTCATCAAGGTTATTTGTGAAACATTGAATGCTACCAAATGGTCTTGTTGAGGTCTACAATAATGTATCTCATTTCAGAGAGATCACATTTCATTTGGATTTGGAAAAGTGATCATAATTTTGAAACCACCGATCCTAACATCAAATCATCAGTGACATAACTTACAATGGATGGGTAACCTAGTGACAACCTTTTTCCAAATGTAGAGAGTCTATAATATTCATGATCACATTGTACCAAAGAGTCTCTAAGATGCTCTTTATGCATTTGGAGATTGATCTTTTGAGGGTTATAACTTGGAGCTCATGAAGGCCATTGGTGAAATGTTAAATGATATAGGATGGTGATGTTGAGCTCTACAGTAACCTATCTAATTTCGGAGAGATCAAATTTTATTTGGATTTGGTATAACAATCTTGCCTAGTGCCAAAATTTGCAGTGTGCCTCAGTTCATTAGTGCATCACTATGTAACTTTGAAACCACTAATCCTAGCATCAAATCATCAGTTCCATTAGCTCTAAATTGGCGAGTGAACCCTACTGACACCCTTGTTTTGACCATAGAGAGTTTATAATATTTGCGGCCACACTCTAGCAAAGAGTATCTAAGATGCTCTAAGTGCATTTGGAGATTGATCTTTTGAGGGTTGTAACTTAGATCTCATTGAGGCTATTACTGAAATATAAAATGTTACAAGAAAGACATATCAAGGTATAAAATAACCTATCTCATTTTAGAGAAATCATGTTCTATTTGGATTTTGAACATTAATCTCACCTGATGTAAAAACTTGAAGTGTGCCTTAGTTAATTGGTGCATCATTGGATAACTTTGAAACCATCGATCTTGGCATCAAATCATCACTTCCATTAGCTCTAGATGGGTGGATGAACCCTAGTAACACCTATATTCTGATTGTAGAGAGCCTATAATGTTTGTGGCCACCCTGTATCAAAGAGCTTCTAAGATGGTCTAAGTGTATTTGGAGATCAATCTGTTGAGGGTTGTAACTTAGAGCTCATGGGGGCTATTGGTGAAATGTAAAATTCTATAGGATGGTCATGTCAAGGTATACAATATATTATCTTATTTTAGAAATATCACATTCCATTTGGATTTAGCATAGTGATCTTCGCAAATGCCAAAACTTGCAATGTGCCTTAGTTCATTGTTGCATCACTGCATAACATTGAAATTTTTGATCTTGGCATTGAATCATTAGTTTCATTAGCTCTAGATGGGTGATTGAACCCTATTGACACCCTTATTTTGACCACAGAGCCCCTATAATGTTTGTGACTACTACATACTGAATCATCTCATAAGACTAAAGATGAGCTCCTAAGACCAAATTGGCCATGGATTTGCCTAATTGTAGACATCTTAAGGGATTTTAGAGATTATTTCAAATTCAACATATATGATATGATTTCAAATTAAAAATTGCATCAAAATTTGATAATAAAGTTGATAAAATGTTCTTCACAAATTATTGCATTTGAATCAAATATAACAAACATGATTAAAATGAATAATATTCCATAAACATGAATAATACACATGATCAATGATAAATTGAACAATACTATACTAAGTTAATATGTATATCCTTGTGTACATAAATGATAAAAATATATATCAAAATACATGTATCTATAGATAGATTATGCAAATATATATCGGAGTTCATATATCCATCAATAAATTATGCAAATATATATCAAAAATACATAGATCCATATACAAAATGTGGCTGATCATGCCATCAAAATGTGTATATTATCAATGTTTATGTATACAATGTGGCATACGCCATCTCAAAATGTCTCATGGCACATCTTATGATAACTATACTATCCTATATGCTACTAGTGGATAATCAAAATGCAACCTCTTCATTGAACTAGGTGGATTAGATGCCTCCTACATAAACAAGAATGGAAAACCAAAAGTTAGACTATTGAATTTATATGATTCTATGTATCTAACATTGAATTTATAAAATTCATAATGATCCCTTTTTAGTGAAGATTTATAGTTTTAAACTTTCATCATAAATACCTCTCTTGTCAACCTCCTACAATGGTCAGGAGTCCTCTCAGATGTCCTTGGCAATGCTTTAACCTCATTAATTGTGTCTTGTATATGTTCAAGTATGGTTGTTATATGGATCTAAAAATTTAATTATAAAAATTTAATTCATAACATAAAAAATGTATAACGTATAATCTAGAATTCAAACTAAAACTTAACATTGTCAATTCCTCCTTTGGATATAATGGCTATGTGAGAAAAGATACAAAACTCTAACGTCCATCCTTCCAGGCACTAGGTATTTCCTATGAGAGACAAAAGCCTAGTTGTTAATATAATGGAAATAAATTTTGAATTTTTTTATGAATATAAGGAAAACAAAATAAAATGATACTTATACATATGATAGGGCTCTCACTGTGAATGGAAATGCAAGAGGGTCTGTGATGTCAAATCTTCCTGGATTGATATCTAATCACTTTAAAAGAACCTAATTACCTTTCCCTTGTTAATGGGTTGTGCTTCACCCCCACACTCTGCTCCCCACTGATAGGTGATACTTGCAAGAGAAAAGAAAGATTAGAAACCATACATATTCCAATATCAAATTAAAAAACAATGAGAACACAACATAATGTGTCATAGATGTTTCAAGGAAAAATGAAATAGCTAGAAGTATAACATCATCGACTTCTCTAAAATCCTCCTTAGTCATCAAATAAACATGAATTAGATCACATACATGTATAAGTTAGTATGGGTTAAATTATTCTATTATAGATATTAACTCTAAATCACATATGCCACAACAAAAATGTATACACATACCAACACAGAAGGATCCCATGACTCTACATGCCCCTCCTCTCTCATGTCATAGTGTGTAGTCTCTATAGATGTGTCTATTGTATCATACTCCTCAAATAGAAACTGATATGTTGAATGATCACCAATGAGACCCAAAAAATAATTACTGCATGTTATGAAAGTATGGGGCACACAAACATATGATGAGCTCATTGATGATGAACTCGCACCAACATCATCAACATGGGGAGGAAACACTAACATAGCCTAGGATATCAATAGGCTACTCAATCTATGGATGGCTCTAATTATCTAAGAGCTAGCCTCTGTAATGATGCTAGGATGTTGCACTAGAGGATGGGAGGAGACATCAATATGGGGGACAAAAGTGCCAGCTTTCTTCCAATGGGAAAATGGTATATCTTGAGGAGCTCCTCCTCCTTCACCCATGTTGGGCCTCATGCTCTAGTAGTTTAGCTTGAAGCCTAACACAAATTCAAAATATGATTTTCTAATAAAATAGAATGTGACCTCTAAATTGTTGTGGGATAGAACGGGTCTATCCCAAACATTTGTGTGCATAGCGTCATTTGTGCACTATTTAATTGATAATTTGGGATTTTTGCAGTCTACCTTTTTTACTAGTTTCTATATCATATTTTCTTATATTTAGGGCCACAACCCCATCATAGTCCAACGAATTATCAAACATGGCATGCATTTTCTCACACTAGTGAAGAGAAGTATTTTGTTTATTGGTAAGTGTCTGAAATCATCCTCTATGGTGTTTAACATGGAAACATGGGAGCCAATGCAAGTATAGTGTTATATGTGGTTTTCAAATGCCTCAATTTAGTAAGATTTTCTTGTATCAAATCTTTAATTTGAGAAGGGTTTTGAGGGGGTAATGTATCATTTGATGGATGGTTTGGAGGGGGCATTGGATTGTTTCGTGGAGGGTTTCGAGGAACATTATTTCATGGCTCAATATTATCAATATGATTTGGGTCAGCCATGCCTATTAAATTGTGAAAAGTCCAAAAATTATGATTTGTATTAATAGTTTTAAATTAAAATAAAATCAGTGATTTCTATTAAAAACCCTAATTTTAAATATAATTACTTGAAAACAGTCAAATAAAAAAAATAACTTGGAATTGCCAATATTGCATACTCAATTTTCTATCAGATACCAAAAATGAGGAGAAAAAACAATTGAAAATGATTGAAAATAGTTGCTCTCAGGATTTTTGTTTATAAATTTGTAGTCATAGGTTTTGGGTATCTGATCCAATATTGGGTACCCAATATCGTATTGGGTACCTAATAAGCATTAGAATAACCTTTTTTCTTTGCTATTAAGATGGGTGGAAAAAAGTTAGAGTAGATTTTGAAATGCTTTTAGACATTTTAAAACTTACACTTTTTTTACATTGCCACTTTTTGGCAAACCATGATCCTGCACATACCCGTATTTCATATTGTTTGTTGATGACTATTCAAGAATGGTGAATGTTATGTTCATGAAGGTGAAATTACATAATTTTAATATGATTGAACGGTATAAAGATAGGTGTTAAAAGGAAATAGGAAAATTTCTTTGAAATATTTAAGATCTAATAGAGTTGGTGAATTTATATTTGTTGCATTCACTAACTTTTATGTTCCGAATGGTATTAAGAGACAATTATCTGTATTGAGTACATGAAAAAAAATGGGATTGTTGAAAGGAGAAACATATCAATTTTGGATTGTGGAAGAATATTTATCATTGAAAAGAAGGTTTATCATATATTCTAGAGAGAAGCAATTAGCATTATTGTTTATACTCTCAAATGAGTTTAATTGAAGAAAGTGTATCATCATTTTTTGGAAGAAATTCAATGTTAAAAGTGTTTAGCCCTCCAAGTAAGTGGTTTGGGGTCATGTCAAGAACCTTGAATGGGAATTTTCATAGATTTGGTATTTTTCCTCCTATTCTCTCTCTCTCTCTCTCTCTCTCTCTCTCTCTCTTTGAAACATATTTATAACAACTTGCTCTATGAAATTGAGGACTTTGACTTCTTGATCAAGGATGACTTGGTGGGTCAAGATCAACCTCCATACTAACCTAGGTCAAGGATGATCTTGAACCTCAATGAGTGTAGGGCTGACCTCATCCCTAAGCCTAGGTCTCAATTTCACTTTCTAGGAGTTTTTAGATATCAAGCTTCAGAAAGTTTCTTTTCCTACTTCTAGGTTAGATGTTTTGGGTTTCATATTATTAGACTCTTAAATTACATTTAATTTAGGTCCATTTCTAGGGGTTGAGGTTAATTGGGATTTAATATTCCCAAGTCATCCTTCTCTAGGAGTTTGTGCCCTAGATCTCTATATAAGGAAGCCTTCTCCTCTCATTTTCTCTAACATAAGAATGCATATAAAGACACATTAAGATATTGGATGATCCACAAATGACTAGTATCTATGAAAAACTACCTACTTTTCAAGTGAGAAAGCATTCTGTCATTCAAAAATTCAAGTTCTCCATTGAAGATCAAGGATTCAAGCATTCAAGATTTGTCATTTAAACCATAGATCTAGCCATCATGGTGATTTGATCTTCCTTCAAGATCCTTTTTTCATCTTCAATATCTATTCATTCTTCTCTCAAGGTGGATTATAAGCATACAATCATGGAGGTTTTGATTTACATTTGTTAATACTATGTTTGAGCTTTCATATCAATATGCCTATTTACATTCCAAATACAATTGCATATTTGTTGAGTATCATAGCTTCATAGTTAGATTTACTTCTACTACTTGCTAGCATTCCTTATTTCAATTCCATTATTAAGGTTGATTCCAAACTAGGGTTTGACCAAGGAAAACTCCTCACCCAAGCAACAAAACCATTTTTCTTATAGATATAGGTGTGGAACAATGAATTGAAGAGTAGATTTAGATACCCTTTTCATTGAACTTTTGGGACCCATGAACATAAATATCGTTAAAGTAGTTTAGGACAAGGTCAAATTTTGAGGTACAATTGTGTCCCGGGGTAAGATTGTGCCCCACTATATAGGTCAAGGTCAACCTTCCTTCAAAAAGACAAAAGATTTCTTGGTTTTCTCTGTCTCAACATTTTCAGTTTGGAAAATATTATAGGATTCCCCAAAACCATACACAAACATCAAAAATTAGTATTTTCCAAGTTCAAGGTTAATATTTGTCTATTATATATTTTATGATTTAAGTACATACTCCTCAAAATAGAAAGACCATTGAACCTCCTTTCTCCCTACTTTCCATCACATGGTCCACTTTTGCATTGATCATTTTCTTGGGCTTAATCAATTTGTATCATTGTCTTTTGAAATACGAGTTAAAAAGGAAACCTTATTTTCTTTCTATCCATTTTGGTGAACCCAATGTGCTTACTACCTATCTTTTGTGGAATTATATTCCCTATTGTGTTTTACAATGTTATATTTAGTTTCATATTTGTTAAGTATTTTGTTGCATTAAGATTAGATTTAGTTTATGCTCTTGCATTTAAAATTCAAAAATACAAAAAAATCTATATTTTATATAAAAATACAAAAAAATATTTCCTGCATTCCATTTAATATGAAGATGATGAAGATGGTTTGGTGTGTGGTTGTGTTCTTTATTACTCTTCTTTTAGCATCTCTTTACCATTATTATGAGGTTTATGAGAGTATCATTCATTTTATTATGTTCATGATCTTTCATTTTATTCTTGCTTATGTTTTTGTGAATTTAACCAATACTAGTATTCCTATATTTAAAACTTTCATTAAGGATTCATGTGGTAGACTTATTATTCTTTTTGATTATGTGAAGGATTTGGTAGATGATACATCATCTCCTAGTCTTCCTAATTTGATTCATATTATTCCTAATTTGATGCCTAATTCTCCATCTATTAATCCTCGTTCTTCTTATGAAGGGCTTCAAGCTATAGTTCAGGATATAGATTTGCAAGACTTCTTTGATTTACCTTGTCCTTTGATTCATGTTGATATTAAAGGAAAGGGTAAAGATACTTATTCCAAACCTATTATTCCATCTATAAAATCTTTTCTTATGAGCATGATAAAAGATCACCTCTTGTAGAAGATTTACATGATATGTACACTATAGGATATAAGATGATAACTAAACAAGGTTATAAAGGTTTAGGGCTTGGAGTTAATGAACATGGTATTACATATCCCATTCATGTACCCTTGAAACAAAATTTTCATGGTGTTGGTTGTTCAAAATCTCAAGTTAAGGAAGGTTATGGTAATCATCATCCTCCTCTTCATAAACTTCTCCCTACACCTACATTGGGTAACTCAGATATTTGTCAAGAGGTGGCTAAATTAGTGTATATTGAATTAATGAATCCCAAAAAAGAAATATTTAAACCTATAATGAAAGATTCCTTATCCAAGTATAAATGTCATTTTTATTATTGTAATATGCACTTACGTGTTGATTGTAGATATTTTAAATTGTATGTTTTTGAATGAGCTTCTTTAGGAATTATATCACACTCTCATGCAGTTTTACAGTTCCTTCATAATTTTGATATAGGGGATTCCCCTCCTATTGATATAATATATATCTCTGATCCTCTTGTCTCCAGACTAGGGGGAAAGAGGTGTATTTCATCTAGTCTCCTAGGATTCATTAGATCTTTTATTGGACTTAATTGGTATTCTTTCCTCCTATTTTTATTGGATATTTTATTATTCTCTATTCAAGATATCTTTTCTAATAAATTTGTTTTGCAAAGGTACTCATTGTCTTCCCCCTATGGGGCAAAGTTCTTCTTTCTTTCTCTTTGTCTATGGAATTTCCTTCCTTAGCTCAGTGGTACTTATTTATATTGCAACATTATTTCATCAAATAGATTGATGTTTTGACTATGTATAATCTTTTTATAAAAGGATATTGTCCTAGGTTATCACCTCTTCTTTATGTTGCAAATTTTGTTCATTATAAATGCTTACCATTTTTTGGGTGCTAGAATTGTTTTCCTCATTCTAAAGATTCCTTTTCCTCTTTCCTAGAGGGGGTTTGATGATTGAATCTTTGTTCCCATTTGATTTGAAAGCTGATATTTTATCTAAAAGAACTCCTCTATGGTGGGGGTCTTGTTGATAAGATCTCTTTCTTTGAGGATCCTTTTTCCATAAGTGACATATCCTTTTTATGATTATCTATACTCATGAATGTAGGGGTCAATATCCCTTTATAAGAATATGGTATACATTGTTGTTAATAGGATATCTCCTTATGTTGTGAAGTATGTATTCTCTTCTTCTTCCTTATCATGTCTAGTAGACAATCATGATAAGGAGGGAGGCATATATAGGGTCTCCTTTGTACTATAGTTTTTTATTGTATATGCTAAATCTTGGAGGTAACACAAATAAGTTGTTAAATCCTTAAGAGACATGCAGTTTCCAATTTTTTTTATATATGCTAAATCCTCTGAAGGTAATACATATAAGTTTCTAAATTATAAAGAGACACATAATGTTGAATACTTGAGGGTAATACACATAAGTTGCTAAATTTTGAAGAGATACACACTTTTCAAATTTTCAATGTGCTAAGTCCTAAGAAGACACATCTTTCATAGTCATAGTGATATAAGAAGGTAGATCTATGGATATTCTAAAAGTCATCAGAAGACAAATTTACAATTGCAAGCATAGTTTATGGGTGAACTATTAGGTTGACCACCTATTTGGCTCTCCCTCTCTTTTAGTGATTCATGGTAAGGTGGACATCTTACTTGGCAAGGTAATCACTTCTTCTTTTCTTTCTTTTTCACTTTCATCCTAGTAGGACTTGATCATTAAGCTATGTTATTTATAGTGTTTCTCTTGTCTTTCTTATGTAATAACTTATGTTTTTTATGATGGCTTTCCAAATATGATATTAGTTGAGAAATATTTCTTAGCAAGGTTTGTTGTGGTAGTTGATTTGTGATGGGGACACAACCCAAGAATAGAATGGACACAACAGAAAAGGGAAATTATATTAACTGAAAAATAAGCTAGTACATTTAGTACAGAGAAAATAAACTTCAAAACATGCCCTAAGGGCTTACAATAGCATAAATCTAGAGATAATTTCTCCTGTCAGTACCTCCTCTCAAACTCCACTCCGAACTGCCTTTTACAATGCCAGAAATCTCCTTAAATAGACCCCGGAGGGTTAAGGACTAGCAAATAGAAGGTTCCAGAAGCTGCGTTAGAAGTCGAAGCAAATCTAGAAGAATCCAAAAATGGTAACCGAACTTTCGAGAGGCATAACTTTTGAACCATAGCTTCGATTGACGAACTGTTTACATTTTCAGAAAGCTCTCAAAGTACTCTACAGCCCTATGGACCAGCTTTGATCATCCCCCATTTTTCAGCCCTTTTTGAGGTCATTTAATGCCCCTAACCTGACTTTGAAGCATTCTTAGGAGGTCTCCAAAACTTGAAAAATTGCAATAACTTTCAAACCATGGGGCCTTTTGACCTGATTCTTTTTCTGGAATGCTCTAAATCCAAAATTACATTCATCTAGCCAATTCACACCTTCTAGTTTACCAAAATAATAGCCCAATTACATACTCCTATTTTTTTGAGATTTACTAACACACTGATAGTGGAACTATGAGAGTTGGAACCTTTAATTGACCCAAATGGGTGTCCAAAAATGAAAACACATGACACAGAAACTAAGTCAAGTATATTTTTTTGGGTGACATAGGATTGCCCTTATACCTTTGGATGCTCCTGCATCAGACACCCAGAGTAGATTGAAAAGTGACCCTATCACTTTATGAATGGTAGAGGAAATCCCAAATGGGAAACCTTGGCTGCTAAAATCCAAGTTGAGTCCTTCGATCAGTCATCCTTTCCATTTGACCAAATACTCTTCATATTGCCTATTTCTGGTACTCCTACCCACAAGATGATCTAGAATGTCTTCTATCTCCTCCTTCTTAGAAGTAAGAATTGGACATGGCTCTAACACCAGCTCCTCATCTGCACCATCATCATGATACTCTGTTAAATCTACAATGTTCAAAATGGGAGAAATGTGAATACCATCTGGCAACTCCACTTCATCTGTATTTCCTGAGTCATGTTTCTTCAAAATTTTGCAGTGACCAAATTTCTTCATTTTCAGCTTGTTGTAAGTATCGGCTGGAAATCTTTCTTTTTGTAAGTGCACCATGACTAGATCCCCTACTTGGAATTCCTTATGTCTTCTCCTTTGATCAGCCCTAGCTTTATACTCTTGATTCATCTTGGTAATGTGTGCTTGAACCTCCTCATGTAGACACTTGATATGTTCAACAAATTCCTCAGCTTCAGCACTTGTCCTCTCCCCTTGTTCTATCTTCCTCAATTCTAGTGCAGTCCTTAGGCTATTCCCATATACAATTTGGAATGGTGATTTTCCAGTACTCCTATTTATAGAGTTATTGTAAAAAAACTCTTCTTGTGGTAGAATCAAATCCCATCCCTTGGGCTTATCCCCAACTAAACATCTCAGCAAATTGCCCAGACTTCTATTTACCACTTCTGTTTGGCCATCGGTTTGTGGGTGATGTGTGGAACTGAATTTCAAGTCGATTCTTAACTTTTTCCACAATGTCCTCAAGAAATACCCCACAAATTTAGTATCTCTGTCAGAAACTATGCTCCTTGGAAGACCATGTAGTCTTACCAACTCTTTGAAAAACAAGTCTGCAATATGGACAACATCATGAGTTTTGTGGCATGGAATGAAATGTGCCATTTTGGAGAACCTATCAACCACCACGAATACTGAGTCATTACCCCTTTGTGTCCTTAGAAATCCAAGAACAAAATCCATACTTATGTCCTCCCATGGCCTTGATGGAACAGGCAATGGCTGATATAGGCTAGTATTGTGACTAAACCCCTTGGCAACTTGACAAACCTGGCAACTCTGTACAAAATTCTTCACATCTTGTGAAATTTGAGGCCAAAAATAATGTTCTCTAAGAATGGCAATGGTCTTATCTTGAACAAAATGTCCTGCCATCCCTCCACTGTGTTTCTCCTTAATCAGATTTTCCCTCATGGAACTCCTTGGAATGCACAATTGACTACCCTTGAACAACATGTCATCCTAAATCAAATAGTCTAACCACTTGGTTCTATCTACAGCAACAGGCTCTTTACAAGCTTTCCATGCTTAAGCAAAATTAGGATCCTCGGGGTACGATTTCTTGAGTTCATCAAACCCAACTACTTCAACCTGCATTACTGTAAGCAACAACTGTCTCCTACTTAGTGCATCTGCAACCCTGTTAGATTTTCCACTTCTATGCTTCAACACAAATGTATAGCTCTGCAAGAACTCTACCCACTTCATATGCCTCTGATTCAATTTACCTTGGCTATTTAGGTACTGTAATGCCTGATGATTAGTATACAAAACAAATTCCTTTGGCAATAAATAATGCCTCCATTTCTTTAAGGCCTGAACTATTGCATAGAACTCTTGATCATAAACAAAATACTTCTTCTTTGCATCATTCAATTTTTCACTAAAATATGCAATAGGCTTACCTTCTTGGCTTAATACAGCCCCAATAGCACTGCCACTAGCATCACAATCCACCTGGAACACTTTTCTAAAATCTAGGAGTGCCAACACAGGTTGTTCTGTTACCTTCTTCTTCAGCAATTCAAAACTTCTCGCAGCTACTGCAGTCCATTTGAACTCTTTTCTATCCCCTCTTATTGTATCAGTTAGGGGTGCACATATGTCACTGAAATTCTTAACAAACTTCCTATAAAAACTAACCAAACCATGAAATGATCTTACCTCAGTAGTAGACCTTGGAGTAGGCCATTCCCAGATGGCTTTTACCTTCTCCAAATCCATTTTGAGACCTTCGGGTGATATAACAAACCCCAAATAGACTAACTCCCTTTTTGCAAAGATACACTTCTTTAGATTAATTAACAGTTTCTCTTCCCTTAGCCTTTCAATGACACTACAAATATGAAATAAATGTTCTTCCAAAGTCTTTCTGAAAATTAAAATATCATCCAAATAAACAATAATAAATTTTCCCAAGAACTTCTTAAGTACCTCATTCATGAGCCGCATGAAGGTGCTCGGGGCATTCGTCAATCCAAAGGGCATGACTAACCACTCATAAAGACCCTCCTTGGTCTTGAAGGCTATTTTCCACTCATCTCCTTTTTGAATCCGTATCTGATGATAGCCACTCTTGAGATCTATCTTTGTGAAGTACTAAGCTCCACTCAAGCAGTCCATAAGATCATCCTTCCTTGGTAAAGGAAATCAGTACTTGATGGTTATCCTATTTATAGCTTGAGAATCTGTACACATCCTCCACTCTCCATCCTTCTTTGGTGCGAGTACTACAGGTACTGCACATGGACTTAGGCTCTCTCAAATCAAGCCCTTCCTCAACAGCTCTTGAACTTGTCTATTTAACTCCTCTATTTTAGTAGGAGTCATCTTGTGAGCAACATTGTTAGGCAAACTAGCTCCTAGAATCAGATCTATCTGATGACTGATTTGTCTTACTGGTGGAAATCCATCTGGAACATTATCAGAGATAATATCTCCAAACTCCCCTAGTAAATCTGAAACTTCAAGTGGTATTTCACTACTACCTTCTTTATCTTTCCTAGGAATCAAAGCATAGCACATATGCTGATGTTTCATGCCATCTAAAAACTTCCTTTCATCAGCAAGACAAATCCTAGCACTGCTATATACCTTTTCACCTTCCTTTTTCATGGGCTTCAATTTGTGGCAAACTCCATCCTTTTTCAGAGAGTATGTGTTTGCATGCCCATCATGTACTGCATGTCTATCAAACTGCCATAGTTTACTCAACAATAGATGGAAAACATCTACTGGAATAACATCACAGAGAACTTCATCATGGTAACTCCCAATTTTGAATTTCACTAAACATTGTTCACTTACCAAGACCTTATGATCATCTTTTACCCAAGCAATCTGATAGGGCTGGGGATGTTTCTCCCTCTTGAGCTTCAACTTAGAGACCATCTCTTCTGATACCAAGTTATTAGTGCTACCACCATCAATGATCACGTCACAACATTTATCCTCACACTTGCATCTAGTACGGAACAAACTCCTCCGTTGTCCTGGTACAATCTCAGCACTTAGTAGGACTCTTTCATTTACCAAGGTCTCTCCTCTTTCTGCATCCTCTTTATGTGATGATTGTCCATCCTCATGCACATGAGCAACCATAGCTTGGCCCTCAGCTCTCCTATCTATCCTTCCTTGTCATTGAGGGCATTCAAGGCCACGATGACCTTCTTCATTGAAATGGAAATAGGTACCACAGAAGCCTCCTCTTCCTTGTCCACGTCCTCTACCTCTTCCTCTTTGATTTCCAAAGTCTTCATCATGGGAGCGGTTGAAACCCTCATTCCTATGGTTCCTGCTAGTACCCACATCTTCATTTTTCTTTTGTGTTTCATTGCGGCCTCTAGATGATCTACCACTTCCCCTTCCTCCTTGACCACGCTCTCTTTGTCTTCCTTCAAACCTTTTATTTAGCTTCTCTTTAACTTGTAGGGCACATTGGTATGCCTCTTCAACGCTGGTCATTCTTACCAGACTTAATTCTTCCTGGATGCTAGGTCGTAATCCACTGATATAACGAAGAACCTTCTCCTTATTTGCTTCTACATGCCCCACTCTAATCAAGAGTCAGTAAAATTCCTCTGTATATTCTTGGACTGATCTTCCTGCTTGCTTTAACCCATGCATCTTCTTAAACAAATCAAGCTCGTAGTCCACAGGAATGAACTGCTTCTGCAATTTGTCCACCATGCGATCCCATCTTGTGATCTTCTCCTTTCCTCTTCTGTTTCTTTCCAATTGAACCTCTTGCCACCAAATTTTTGCATGGCCTTTCAGTTTGGCCTTTGCAAACTTAACCCTATCTGGGTCCCTGATATCCTCATACTCAAAGTATTCTTCCAGTTCATTGATCCAATCGATCAACTCATCTGGTTTCAGATTTCCTGAAAATACAGCCACTTCAATTGTGGGTCTTTTCCCAAACTTATTAATGGCCCTAAAAAGCCTTTCCTCTGCATGATTCAGAACTTCCTCGTCAAATTCCTCTTCTGGTCCCATTTCATCTTCTTCATTGTCATCTTCACTTTCATCACCTGCGGCCACAGTTGCTCCTCTATGGAGCTCCTCCTACAATGCTTGTACCTGCCTTTGGAGGGCTCTAACCTCCTCAAGATTAATAGCTTTGGCCCTTCCGCCATGCTCTCTTCATGAAGGCATCTTCTAACTCGAACCCACAACCACACAGTCCTGGTGCAAACTGCCTCACAGTCGGCGCTCTGTCTACACACTTAGGAAAACCAGCTCTGATACCAGTTGATGGGGACACAACCCAAGAACAGAATGGACACAACAGAAAAGGGAAATTATATTAACTAAAAAAATAAGCTAGTACATTCAGTATAGAGAAAATAAGCTTCAAAACATGCCCTAAGGGCTTGCAATAGCATAAATCTGGAGATAATTTCTCCTCTCTGTACCTCCTCTCAAACTCCACTCCTCACTGCCTTTTACAATGCCAGAAATCTACTTAAATAGACCTCAAAGGGTTAAGGACTAGGAGTACATTCTAGAAAGTTCTAGTAGGCATCCACCGACCAAATAGAAGGTTCCAGAAGCTGCATTAGAAGTTGAGGCAAATCTAGAAGAATCTAGAAATGGTAACCAAACTTTCGGGAGGCATAACTTTTGAACCGTAGCTCCAATTGACGAACCGTTTACATTTTTGAAAAGCTCTCAAAGTTCTCTATAGTCATATGGAAAAGTTTAGCTTGTCCCCCATTTTTTGGCCCTTTTAGAGGTCATTTAATGCCCCTAACTTGACTTTGAAGCATTCTTAAGAGGTCTCCAAAACTCGAAAAATTGCAATAACTTTCAAACCGTGGGGTCTTTTGACCTGATTCTTTTTCTGGAATGCTCTAAATCACAATTAAATTCATCTAGCCAATTCACACCTTCTAGTTTACCAAAATGATGGCCCAATTACATACTCCTATTTTTTTGAGATTTACTAACAGACTGATAGTGGAACTGTGAGAGTTGGAACCTTTAATTGACCCAAATGGGTGTCCAAAAATGAAAACACATGAAATAGAAACTAATTCTAAGTGTATTTTTGTGGGTGACACAGGATTTCCCTTATACCTCTGGATGCTCCTGCATCAATTTGGGTTTTTTTGGTACTAACCCTTTTCTTTTATGTTGCTTTGTCTTTATTTTTGTTGGTTTTTCGCATCCTCGTGCATGTATGTTGAGTTAGAATCCTTATCCTAGGGGCTTATGTCCTTATCTAAGTGTTATTTTATCTCATTATGAATCTACTTGGATCTCTTCTTTTTTCTGTTCCTTTGCCAAGAGTTTGCATCAAGTCCATACTCTTGCTAAAGTGGGGGCTAAATGCATCATCTTAAAAATGAAGCACTTCCATGTTAAGAGTGTTTAGCCCTCTAAGTAAGTGGTCTGGGGTAATGTCAAGAACCCTAAATGTGTCTTTCCATAGATTTGGTATTTTTCCCCTATCCTCTCTCTCTCTCTCTCTAGCCTATTTTTGACAACCTTTTCTATGAAACTAAGGACTTTGACTTCTGTGTCAAGGATGACCTAGTGGTTCAAGGTCAACCTCCACCTTGACCTAGGTCAAAGAAGACCTCAACCCTGACCTAGGGTAGGGTCAACCTTGTCCCTGACCTTGAGTCTCATTTTTAGATTCTAGGATTTTTGGGATCTTAGGCTTTGAAAAGTTTCTTTTCCCACTTCCGGGTCTGTTGTTTCAGGTTTCATAATGGTAGACTCTTAAATTAAATTTAAATTAGGTCCATTTTTAGGGGTTAATATTAATTGGGATTTAATACTCCCATGTCAGCCTTCTCTAGGAGTTTGTGCCCTAGTTCTCTATATAAGGAAGACTTCTCCTCTCCTTTTCTCTAACCTAAGAATGCATATGAAGACACATTAAGATATTGGATGACCTATGAATGACTATTATCTATGAGAAACTACCAAATTTTCAAGTGAGAAAGAATTCTATCATTCAAGAATTTAAGTTCTCAGTTGAAGATCAAGGATTGACATGTTCAACCCTTTGAAGGGATTTGGTTAAAGAATTCAAGATTCATTATTTAAACCCTAGATCTAGCCATCACAGTGGTGTGATCTTCCTTCAAGAGCCTTTGTTCATCTTCAATATCTATTCATTCTTCTGTTAAGGTTGATTCTAAGCATACAATCATGGAGGTTTTGATTTACATTTGTTAATGTTATGTTGAGCTCCAATATCAATATACTTGTTTACATTTCAAATACAATTGCATATCTCTTGAGTATCATAGCTTCATTGTTAGATTTACTTCTACTACTTGATAACATTCCTTATTTCAACTCCATTATTTAGGTTGATTCCAAACTAGGGTTTGACCAAGGAAAATTCCTTATCCAAACAAAAAAACTATTTTTCTTCTAGATACAGGTGTGGAATAGTGAATTGAAGAGTAGATTTGGATAGACTAATCGTCAAACTTGTAGGATCCATGAATAGAAATTTCATCAGAGTAGTGTAGGTCAAAGTCAAATTTTTGGTGTATAATTATGCCCCAGGGTTAGGGTCAAGGTCAACCTCCATCAAAAAAAGATAAAAGATTTATGGGTTTTCTCCATCTTGATATTTCCAATTTGCAATAGGCTGTAGAATTCCCCAAAACTATACATAGACATCAGAAATAGCATTTTCTAGATTCAAGATTAGTATTTATCTTTTATCTATTTTATGATTTAAGCACATAATACTCAAAATAGAAATAACATTCAACCTCCTTTATCCTTATTCTCCATCACATGATCTATTTTTGCATTGATCACTTTTTTGTGCTTAATCAATTTGGACCATTCCTATGGAAATTAGGGCTTAGAAATGAAATCTTATTTTCTTTCTGTTCAGAAAGAAACAAACATAACACCCTATGAAGTTTGGTATGGTCATACACTTAATGTAAGTAATTTCAAAATCTTAAGAAGTAGGTGTTATATTCCCATGGATGCAAGAATTGTAAATTTGATTTTGAAGGAGATGAAGGTATATTACTTGGTTATTCAATCAAGAGAAAAGGTTATAAGTGTTTGAACAAAGCTACTAACAAGATGATTAAGAGTACAAATGTGATAAATGATTTGTTTGCAAAGAGGAAATATGTGGTAAGAAAGAAGGAACCTGAAGATTATAATAAATTTGTAAATGTGAATGAATAGACACCTGATATATTACCCAAATTATAATAGAGTCATCCCAAGCACCAAACAATACCATTCAAGTTATAAAGTTCTTTACTGAGCATTAGATAGTACAACCCAAGTAGTAAGATGAACCCTTATCATGTAAAGAATTTACTAGAAATCAAAAAAATCAACTTGTATTGGCCAAATATGTGAGAAAAATTCATTTGCTTGAAAACATTATTGGTGATAGAAGTGTTGAAGTACAATCAAGAAGTTAAGAGAAACTACCTATTTGATTTCTGGTTTTGAACCATGAACAATTAAGGCTATATTGGATAATGAGGATTAGATAAATGCTATGAATGAAGAGATTGATTAGATTGAGAAGAACAATACCTGGACATTAGTACCAAGACCCAATGAAAAGAATGTGATAGAAACCAAAAGAATTTTCAGTAACAAGCTAAACAAGAATGAAGAAGTGGTCAAAAACAAGGAAAGATTCATTTGTAAAGGTTATGCACAAGAAGGAATATATTATGGAGAGACCTATGGAAAGTCTGGAAGAAGTAAGAACACTATTGGCTTATGCTACACATGATTTCTATGAAAGTGATATTTAGATATCTAAAAGGAACTGAAGATTATGGCTTATGGTACAAACAAAATAATGAGTTTAATCTTAACATCAAAAAAGATACTGATTGGACTAATAATATTGATGGTAGAAAAAGAACAAGTGGTGGAGCTTTCTTTTTAGGAGAAAGATTGATTACATGGAGAAGAAAGAAACAAATTTATATTTCACAATCTACTGCTAAAGCTATATATGTTTCTATTGCAATCAAAATTTCAAATATTTTATCAATTAAGAAACTCTTGGAAGATATGCAAGAAGAGATAACCAAGCTTGTTACTATTTATTGTGATAAAACTAGTGGAATAAATATTTCAAAAATTTTAGTGATAACATATAAAAACAAAGCACATACATACCAAGTATCATTATTTGAGGGAGTAAGTACAAGAGAAATAAGTGAGGCTTTGATATATGAAGTCTATAGAGAAAATTGTAGACATATTTATAAAGGCATTACTTAAGGATGCTTTTGAGTATCTATGAGGTTAACTGAGGGTCCTACCCCTATCAAAAATTCACTAGGTTAAGATGCATGATGCACTCATTGATGGATTAATTGCAATATCTTTGTGGAGTTAATGCAAGATTTCACACTTTAGGATCATTTCTAAAGTTGTGAAGATGATTGTGATAGAATTTGTGTATATTGTACATACAAGGTACATAGATAAGTACAAGGTTATATAAGTTTCATATTGAAATTTATAATGACCTTTAACATTTTTGTCAAAAGGGAGAAGTGTATGTAAGGGGGAGAAAATTTAAAAGTGTACAAGAAGGAGAAGTATGAGAAGAATATTAGAGTAAGGATAATGCTATGCAAAGGGAGAAAAAATAATAAAGATGGAGCTGAACTAAGCCAGAGATCATATCCTAAGGGAGTAATGTTGATGATTTTTTTTTTTGGTAAAGATACATACCAAGTTACAAAGAACGTTCTAATAAATACAAAGAGCTGAAAATTTACATTGTTGACAATGCATACATTTGATTATCTTACATAATATTTTGTAATGTAAAATTTTATGTTATGTATGTCCATCAATGCCCAAGAGGATATTATTAACCCCAACTAATAAATTAATTGGTAATTCTATGATTGTATATAATAGATTCATCTCAGATGTTATGTTGTTATTGATGTCAAGTCTTCATTTGCTCGACATTATGCTAACTTAGTAGAATACAATATCATTGTGATTGATGAAGACGATTTGAAGAAACAATGTTGAAGAGAGAGTTGATAAGTATGGTATTTAATGAATAGTTAAAGGAACTAGACAATGATATTGTAATGATGGTTTGATTATTTTATAATCATGTAATATTGTAATTTGTTGAGCTATGAAAGCTTAACCAAGTGACAAGGTTGAAGGAGAAAGACTATATGAACACTAAGTGACTACATTGATCACCAAGCAGTTGGAAAACTATGAAGGAAATTCAGTATTGCCTGAGTAAGTCTAGTATTAATTGAGTACTGTATTACTTGAGTGAAATGTTATGCTCATTAAATAACATATGGAAGAAAAAAAAAAGTGTCAAGATGGAATCTTAGGCCAACTTTTGATGAAATATGGAAATGTTTGAGATATTCAAAGGTGCAAGTCAAATTTTGTTGCAAGATCAATGAATAGAAAAATTCAATAAGGATCTACTAATGCAAATTAAAGAAAGATAAGGAAGAGCACAAAGCTCTATGAAAGTTCTATTTTCTATGTGGGTAAGTACATTTAATATGACATGAAAAATTGTGATTAAGTAGAATTAAATGGAAGAATATGGAAGCACAAAAATGACTATTTAAGGAGATATTCAAAACAATTTTATATTTTTGATGTTGATTGGAAATAGATTACGTGGTGATAAGGTTACTAAGAAATTGAAGTTGGTAAAGGTGAAAGAAGATAGTTGAAAGAGTTGAATTGAGTAGTGTCAAGAAAGGAGAAAGAGAAGGAGTGAGTCAGCTACTCAAGAGAATAGAGTGAAAAGAGATCAAAGTGGAAGATTAGAAAGAAGACCGAACATAAAGGAGATCTAAACAAGCAAGGTAGTGCTATACCTAAAGAAATCATTTTTGCATTGTTACTTTCTAATTATTGTATCATAAAATATTGTACACCAAGTAAACCTAAGAAGTCTTTGATATTCTATATGGTAACATCTATTAGTGTTGTTTCTAAGTCCTTTAGAGTAGGCCACTCTTTAGACATGATCAAGAAATGATAAGGTCTAGACAATCTTTTAGTTAAAATCCTAACAAGATCACATTAACAATGTGTTTGTAACCTTTAACAAGGTTAGATTCTAACAAACCTCACTTCATAAGAGTGAAAATTTTGGGTTGCTAGTCTGAGTTGGGTTTTCCCTTATATGGGTTTCCATTTTAAAATATTAGTCTCACATGTGTTAATGTTGTTATGTTTTAAGATATTTTAATTTTACTAAAACTCAATAACAACTAAATTTATGGTCAGTAATAGATAAGTGATATTAATATTAGCTGGTTAAAAAAGAATAATGAATGAATAGTTTGTAGTAAATTGATTGAAAGAATTAATTGTGAAGTTGAATGAATACACCCAGTGAAAGTTTATGATGATTATGAATGTTGATTGTTATCAAAATTGTTAAAAAGGAACTGTGGATAACTGATCCACCCCTTCACTTAGTTAACAAATGTTCTAGTACTAGTTTGGGCTATTTTTTGATTGCATGCTCTCGAGCTGGCAAACCCATTTTCAAAATCACAATTCAAAATGTTTCATTATTGAAGACTCTCATAAAGAATGTTCATCAAAAAATTTCTTGCGAGATCAACTTGCATTGAGGTCCCAATAAAAACCTGGCATTAAATGACCCATCGATTCAAAAATCATTTTTATTACATTCCACATATGTTTGTCTTGTATATATATGATATTTATATCTTTTCCAATACAAATTGTAAAATTTGATATGTATTTCTCAATATATTCTAACAATGGTTATTTTACCTTTTTGCATACTTATCTGGCTACGCCCTTTAAAATCTTGATGGTCATAAATGTAGTGAAAAACCTCTTTTGTCCATTTTGAGGCACATTAAAAACATCACTTGTGATTTGGTAAAAAGAATTCTATTTTTCACTACACCCATTGCATGATCCCTAAAACCTTGAAAATCAACAATTCACAAGGTCCTCTCAACACCTCTTGTGAAGTTCCAAAAACATTCCATTTTGTAACAATTCCTTATGAGAAATTGTGACTTCACATTGTCCATGAAAAATCCTCTTGAAATAAAGAAAAAGTAAATTTTTTGATTCTCTCTTGTTGATACCTTGTGATCAAGTGAAATTTTTCCATTTCACACTACCTTTCTCATCATAGCCATGAATTTCTAGTTTTTCTTGTTTTGCAAACCCCATACATATATCCTTCTGAAGTGGAAAAAATAAAGCTTTAGTATCAATTTTCACCATAAAATTGAGGATTGCACCAAGGTTTATGGCCTAAGTCAAGCTCTGATAATTTGGTCACCCTAATATCTTTTGCCACATCTAGATTATTCCTTTTTATTCCCCTTTTCCTACACCACCATCTATTCAAAATCCTTTAAAAGTTTTTTTAAGCATTAAGGAGTAGAGGGGCCCTTGGGACAATAGAGCTACCTAAACCCCTAGTTTGTTTCTTGCAAAATGCTAAGCCTAGAATTATGTGGTCTATAGGGAAAGAAGGTGGGGAAAACACAACTAAAATACACAAGCCCTATGGAATAACCACCTTGTTTGGGAGATGGGAATTTTACTTCCACACAACCAATGACTAAAGGAAGGGATGTGCTTGCTACTTCATTAAGAATATTATTTTGAGAGGTCATGAGAAACAATCAAAGAGTGCACTTCTTATTGACTAGATTATCCTCTTTAGAGGGATGAACTAGTTTGTTTGATAGAATAACCTGATGTAGAGGTGAAATAATGATCTATTGTAGAGGGGGTTTAGAAATAGGAGCAACCTACCCATTTTCTACTGCGTGAGCCTTGAAAAATTTGGATTAAAAGTACAAAAAAATCCATAAACCCATATCTCTTACAGTGAACACATATGGTTGGACATAGGACCTTAACAATGAATCCAAATTAAAAAAAGTAGGGAGTATATTATTCACTATAACACTAAAATATTATAGAAAATTTAAGGCGATATTTCTTTAAGTATCCTTGTCAACTCATAGAAGAGTACCAAATGATTCTAGTACATCTTTAAAAACTTCTTTATTCCATAACTCAAGAGGAAGTCCTAGGAGTCTGATCCACATGGGAGCTACTCCTCCCAAATCAACTACTAGGTATAGCCTTGGTTTATAGTTATAAAAATTTAGAATGTTTCTTGATTTAGTCTTTATGGATCAAGGTCTTTTGGAAAAGACAAAAATCAGGTCAACCTTGTTAGAGAAGGAGAACAAGAATATACCATTAATGAGAGCATTAATTTTCACACTTCCTTTGAGAGCCCAAGTGGATGCCACCCATTTCCTTAGTTGATCAATGGAGGGTCTAAAAGAAGGAACCCTCCAACCAAATTGAGCTCTACATAATTGACTATTTCCTCTATTATTTCATATGGAATAGTACCTTTTTAAAATTTACTAAAACATAAAAAAATGTATTTATTTTATTAATATCTGATTATTAATTTAGTTGTGTTGAAACAAAGATTCAAATTAGATGTAACAAAGAAGTCATCTATTTGTATTATCATGATATTATCATTTTTTTAATCATATCTATATTGAATACATGAACCTAGATACCTAGACAATCAACAACTTCTTAGATAAAACAATCATCTCTCATTATTCATTTCCCTCTACTAATTTCTTCTTTTCCATGCATGATTCTACAATAATATTGTCATATGAATTATAATTTCTTCATTATTACTTTAATTTTAGTACTCTCCTATCAGCTATTTTGTGGATTTTATATATCTTTATCATGTTAGGGTAATTCTTTCCTAATTTAAATCATGTTATTCCTTTAATTCCTCTTCATTCCTTTCTTATTTCATCCATGTTGATATATAATGAGAATATAAATGTAACTAATTGTATATAGTGATAGATTTAGGATTCATCACTTAGTCTTTTTAGACTAACCCCACCCTTTTATGAATGCTTATTGGTACATTGAAGATATGATGGGACTTGATTATAGGAATTGCATTCATTCAAGACCAATATATCATTTCATTAGGAAATGGTGAACCCTTCCTCTCTTTCTAAATGTTAAATTAAATTACCTTTATATTTCATTTACATTATTTTAAGATCCTTCCTCCAACTTGTGTTTTTCTCTTCTCTATGTTTGTATACTATTTCATTTATAAATGAATAAAATAACTTGCATTGCAAAATACTTGTAACATTGCCTCTTTTGTAAATATTTTGAAAACTTACAATAAATGTAACTTTTAAAGTGAAATGAAATGAATATTAAGTCTATCTTAAACTCTTAATTTTAATTTAGACTATTTTAAACTTCAAAAGTTTGAAATGTATTTGTGTACATTAATCAGTTGAATGACTATATAGCTCTCTCGATTGAGATGGAAGTAAAAATAGATAACAATCATTCATTAATTTTTTTTCATTTATTATTATTATTATGTTTAATTATATTGTTTTTAGAAAGTCCAAAATTCAAACTCATTAGGTATAGAGAATAAAGAGGATCCAATGGACCATGATTGAATTGTTTTTTGTGCACAATAATTCAAATGTCGTTTATGAAACTTAATGGGAAAGCACCATCTAATTTTAGCAAGTGAGAAACAAGACCAATGAGGAGGGTGGTTAATATTATGAACAATCCACATTCACATGTATAATATTGCCTCTTAGAAAGAGAACACAAAGGAATAAGGGGGATATAATATAAAGTTGATTTTGGGAACCAAGCATGCAGTAGCAAGTTAATACAATATATGGTTTGAATAATGCCAAATTATTTCATGCCTTTGATTGATGCCATAATTCTCCTTATTACTATTTTTTTATTCCTTAAATGACTTCCTTGATAATTGATGTAACTATTTAAAAACCATCTTTACACTACATGGCTTCATTAATCATTTTGAGCCCATTTATTCTTATGCTCTTATTTTTTTTGCAAGCTCTTGACAGCTCATGAATTACATCTCTAATCCTTGGTCTCACTTTACTTCTCTTTTATATACACATCTTCTTTGGTTTTGATGATTTCATCACTAATAAAGGTATTTTTTCCCTTTATTTTCACGACTTCATCATTTCCTTGAGACTTTTATTTCTATATTCCATATTAGCCACATAACTTTCCCATAATTTTTTTGCACTAAGCTTTTCTCTATTTATGTGATATTCTTATCTTAAGCATTGCATACCCTTCTTAATGCTCTTTGTAACTATTTTTTTTCCACTAAATTTTATTCATTTACCATCATTTAAAACCTTAGACTTTATCACATGCATAAAGGTCATCTTTGTCAATTTTTAGTAATGACTTTCTTCTCTTAAACAATGATATATATTTTTTCAACATGTCATTTTAATGAATATAACCATATTACACTATCATTAATATTTGAATAGATAAAATATTTCTTCTATTTTATACTAAACACACATCATCATCATCTAACATACCTCATCACTAAATATCTCACACTTCTTCTCTATTATTATAACATTACACATGTCAATGTTTTCTATATCTTTATCTTTGTTTCATGTCTTCATTGATTCTTATGACTTCCTCTTTTGTCTTTGTATCTCATTTATTTATAAACTAATATTATAGAATAAATGTCTTCACGGCTCTTTAATTAACACATTATTCATATCAAGACACTTAGGTAGAGACAATATTTGAGACACTACAAAATTTGTTTTCATCTCAAATTAAGGCAAATTATTAAAAACATGTATCAATATTTGTCTTTAACTCCCCTCCCCCTGACCCTCCAGTATAGTAGTGTTACTTCTAGCTCTATGAAAATAAATTATAGCTTTCATTTTTTGGAATGTCTAGCTCTAATACTCTTTATATGTGCAAGTTAATAAGTTTGAGATGGACAAGCAGAAAAAGATCATGGTAAAGCTTTGTGCCATGAAATAGAACAAAAGGACACAAGAGATTCAAAGCTAAAATATATTGATGAGATTCATTTTTTTATTAATAATACCTTCCTCATTACCATGTGCTACATTAGAGGATTTCATAACCTCACTCTATTTGCACTTAATACACAAAGAGTTATCATTCTATGTATTATAGACCATGCTAGGGATACTATGCATATCCCTAGGTAATAATAATTAGGCGATTCCTTCCCTATATTAACCAAAAAGGATTATGTCGATCATATGGAATATTTGTTCTATAATTTTGAATCCCTTATTGGATTATTTCATGTGAGTATTTTTACTTTAGGTTTCTCTGTTGTTTAGTCTACTCAAAATTATTCTTCTATGAAAAACAATCCTAATGGGTCTTCTTCTAATTAATTGAACACGACTCCTTATTTTACAAAATTTGTTAGTTAGCAAACAATGGTCATGATTGAGAATTATATTGTTTGGCACAAGCTTGAGGAAAAAGCCTAAAGGGATAGATGTTCAATAAAAGTGCTCAACTTATGCTAGGTTCTCCCACTCCTTGGTCTTTTCCCTAAACTCTGGTAATAGTCTCACTAAATTTAACAATAGAAGCTTTCAATAAATTGGGATCAACTAAGGATGTAGACAAGGTCACATTGTGATTGGCATGGATGATGGTCTTTGATACTGGGTTAAGATCATTGCAATACATGAATAAACTTGAGGCCCATAGTATATTAATCTAGACTCCATTGTCATGGAAATCCATGCATAGATAGTATGTAGAAGGTATTTCTGGCATAGCATATGCAATGGTCATTCAAAGAGAATATTGCATGATAAATAGAGGTTAGGGTAATTATATAGTTCATTGACAAGAATAAATATTTATAAATTAGTTTTTAATACTATTAATAGGTTTAGTTACAAAGAAAAAATAAAGCTACCTTTTGTCAAATTATTTACATGAGCTAGAACTCATATTCAAACATAAGGCCATTACCAGCATACTTAGATATAATCTTAAGAGACTGAAATTAGATTCATTAATATTTCTAATATTATAAAAATCCAAAATATTCATCAAACCTCATAAAAATATATTCATTTTTTTATTAAACAATTTAAATTTGCCTGAATTAAATAATTAATTCTACTTCGTAAAACTAAGTACATACATCTTTCTTATTTGATTATCAAATTTATTTTTCATTTATCCCCTTATATCAATTGGCAACTTCAATTAATTTGACAATTGTATTTCTTATGTATCTATTTAATATTAGTCTTTATTTCCAAAATAAATCTTTTGTCAAATACTACGCTAGATACATCTGTATAAATACACATTTATCCCCTTATATTAATCCACAACTTCAATTAATTTGACAATTGTATTTTTTATGTATCTATTTAATATTAGTCTTTATTTCCAAAAAAAAAAATCTTTTGTCAAATACTACACTAGATGCATACACACAGACAAATAGAATTTCACATATTATTTATGCATCTTGAAAGAAGAGTGGCCCATATATTCTACAAGTCAACTCACACACCTAAGAAATTACGAAAGCAGAGGAGCAACTGAACTTATGTTACAGTGATTCTCCTGCCATTCTTGCCCCTCCAGCGTATCATACAGAGGTTGATCTTTCGTTTCAGGAAGTCCCAACACAAACAACCCACTTAAAACAATTATAATCCCAAAAACAGCAAAGGAGAGGGAGGGATCACCATGGCCAGCCACGACAATCACAGGGCTCACAATGGCCCCGACATTGATGGCCTGTCTGAGCATCGACATGGCCGAGTTGCGCACATTAGAAGGAAACAACTCCAAGCAATAAATCAATAACACATTGAACGCCGTCACATTGCTCAAGAATGCTCCCAACTCTGCCCCCATCTCCCACCAATTTCTCTTCCCTGACTTCCAGTGAAAAGACAGAAAAGCACATAAAAAGCACAAGATGCCGCTTCCTATTGCCAACATGAAAATTGTTCTTCGCCTCCCTGCCTTCGCAACCAAAATGGTCGACATCACGGTTCCTGGGATTTCTGACAGGGCGTTAAATGTGACGCTCATATACAAATCAAAGTCTAAATTTCCGGAGCCAAGTGGCATTCCATAGTAAACGACACCCATTCCGGATCCAACTGCCATTGTAAAACCCAGTCTCTTGCGCGCCCATTTTGTCACCCAGAGAAGTGATAATGCAGACTCAATCTGCCGTCTCTTGGTGCTGCTGTCATCAACGGCTACATTTTCAGGCAACTTTCTGCCGTTGAATTCTGCCATTTTCCTTAAGCTTTGCAAGGCCTCGTTAGATTTGCCCCGGATAAGTAACCATCTGGGCGATTCCCAGGCGAAAGGAAGGAGGAAAAGAGAATAGATGAGAGGGGGTATGGATAAGTAAAAATAGGTCATCCTCCATGAAAAGTGATGGCGGGTGGCGTAGGCGACAGCGGGAAGGGAGAGAAACCCTACCGTGCATGCGAAGAATACGAGGAAGCCAATGAGACCTCTCCATTTGCGTCCCACTGTTTCTGTAGAGAGCACAAGAGCACACGTGGTAATTGGAGCTTTTCCGAAGCCGCTCAATGCTCTCAGAAGAGAGTAAATCCAGATGTTGGGGGAAAGTGAAGTTGAAATTCCAGTGACGGAAAGTAGGAGAGAAGAAAGGAGAAGGATCCTCTTCCGCCCCACTGATGAATCGGCTAGTGGACCCAGCGTTATGCATCCTGCACTCGGTAAACCGTTCATTAATTATATTTCTGTTGTTGGTAACTTTTCATGCTACAGGAAGAGTTAAATAATAAAAGGTCATGATTAGCAGGGAATCTTATACTCAAATGTAGATAAGTCTGTCTTGCGTGGCATGTTTTAGTCTTATCTTCTCTGTCATTTCATGGAAAAAAAAAAATTCAATTTACAAGTATATTTATGTATTTAGTTTTGTGACAAGAAATATTCATTCAAATCAGTTTATGTATCTAGGTTTGTGACAAGAATTATTCATTGACGTCAATTTGTTTTTGGTTTTGTAATGTTCTTAAGGAGTACTTGTGTCAAAAGTGGAAGTGTTAGAATAAATAATGTTTACTTATTTCCTTGTAGCTGAGTATTCCAGAATGTGGTAGGTGAGCATTTAATTTACAGTCCAGAAACATCCTGAACTATCCAGATCTCTCCATATCTCCACCTTAGCTTACAAGAACTTTCCAGAGGTCTGCAGTATGCTTATAAATACTCAGCGTCTTATCTTATGTATGCAACAAAAAAGTTAGTAGTGCTTATTGAATAATACTACTGTTATAGCATTTCTCTGTTATATTAATTTTGTCTTTCTATTCCTTTGTTTTGCTGTTCTCTATTCCTCTATTTTGTTGTTTTCCTGTTCTCTGTGCCCTGTTCTTATTAAATAGTTTATCATGGTATTAGAGCAGTCTTTGTTCTTTGGGCTGTAAAATCTTTTGGCTAAATCTTTTACTTGCAGGCTATAGTTTGGGAGTGAGCAGCATCAACAATTCTTGTGACAAAAAGATCAATACAATAGCAAAAGAAAGAAACATTGTTCAACAAATTGGTGAGAGGTTTTCAATTTCAATTTGGGCATTAAAGTTTTTTAAAAAATCTCTTTCATTCTCATCCAAAAAGGAGAGAATTTGATAATGAAATCACTTGGTGTTACTCTACCCAGAGTTAAATTAAATAGGAAAAATTACTATGATTAGGTATCTCATGTTGAAATCACTCTAACGCTTCAAAATTGTTTTGATGTTGTGACTGGTAGTGAACAGAGGCCTACAAATCTAGGAAAGGATTAGGATAATTGGGATAAAATGAACAAGACGGCAGTAGCACTAATCAAGCTTACACTTTTAGAAGAGGTTTTTTTGGAAGTGCGTAGTGAGAGAAGAGGAATCAAAGTATGAGAAATTTTGAAGGATCTATATCAAAATTTAGGTGATGTATGGATTTTATCTCTCACTACTGAGTTAAATAGAATATGAAATTATCAAACTCACAAGAGATAGTCCCACATTTAAGGAAGTTAAAAGAAAAGAAGAATGAGCTTGCTTCTCTTGGAAAAGATATAGATGATAGAGATTTTGTGCAAATTATATTACAAAGTCTTCCAAGATCTTATCAATCATTTATAAGGGGTTTAGATACTACAGATAAACTAAAAAGTATTAAATATGAAGAATTGTGTGCTAAGTTAGTTCAAGAAGAGAAAAGACAAGTTAAATAATTCTTCAAAATTTGGTGATTCTAAAAGAAATGCATTTTATGTTGCACTTAAAGAAAATAATACTTTCAAAGATGATTGGGTTATTGATTTTGGTGCTACACAACACATGTCTCATAATGAGAATCAATTTGAATCAATAAGTGAAAATAATATAGAGAAAATATATTTGGGGGATAATAGTGCTTTAGAAGTTAAAGGGGCTAGTGATGTCAAAGTTGATAATGGTTTGTTCAAAAATGTGAAGTTAGTCCTTGAATTAAAAATAAATCTACTTTTAGTATTTCAAATTGCAAGTCAAGGACATAAAATAGAATTCTACAATGATAAGTGCTTAATCAAGGATGTCAATGATAATTATAGAGTTATTGCAATTGGTAAAATGGAGAATGGATTATATAAATTTCAAGAATTTACTTCTAAATGTGGAGATAAACATATGTGTGCTATTGCCCAATATGATGATATGAGCAAGTTATGGCATAAGCATTTGGGGCATGCCAATTTTCAAAGTCTTAAGCCTATGGAGAGATTACAAATGGTGCATGGGCTTCCAAAGATATCATTAAGCCCCAAGGTATGTGAAGGATGTGTAATGGGAAAACAACATGTGAAAAGTTTCCCTCAAGGTAAATCATGGAGAGAAAAAACTCCTCTGCACTTAGTTCATAGTGATGTAATAGGTCCTTTTAAAACACCATCAATTGGAGGATCAAGGTATGCCTTCACCTTTATAGATGATTATAGTAGAAGAATTTGGGTGTATTTTCTACAAAAGAAAGATGAAGTGTTCCAAAAGTTTAAGGAATTTAAAACTTTAAATGAAAAACAAAGTGGAAAACATTTAAAGATAATAAGTACTGATAGAGGGATTGCATACATGAATAAGGCTTTTTTAGATTTTTGTAAAGAACATGGCATAAAGAAGGAATCAACTATCTTTTATTCACCCCAACAAAATGGGGTTGCTGAAAGGAAAAATAGAACTATAATAGAAATGGCTACGTCTATGCTTCATTCTAGAAATCTAGAAGCTAAATTTTGGGTTGAAGCAGTTCATACTGCCATATATATCTTGAATAGAACACCTACTAAGGTAGTTTTGAACATAACACAAGAAGAGGCATGGAGTGGAAGAAAGCCTATAGTATCTCATTTTAGAATTTTTGGTTGCAATGCATATGCTCACATTCCTGATGAAAGAAGGAGAAAACTTGAAATGAAGAGTGAGATGTGCATAATGGTTGGATATAGTGAGGAATCAAAAGAATATAGGTTATACAATCCCAAAACAAATGAAATCTATATTAAAATAAATGTATGGTTTGATGAAGATAAGAATGATAACTCTCCAACATTATCCTTCTTTCTAATTTTGATTGATGAAGAAAATTCTACTTCTACCAATGGTCAAAGTCAAGGTGTGCAAACTACTACATGGGAAGAGACTTAAGTTGAAGAATCAAGTGAAAGTGATAATGAAAATTAAAAAAAATTTAGAAGCATCCAAGAAATTTATCAAGAAGGTCCTCAAAATATATTTGCTAACTATGCTTTCATGACCGAGGTGATGTAGGTTGACACCCAAGCACATATGAAGAAGCAAAAGGAAAAGATGAATGAGAAGCAGCTATGCAAGAAGAATACAACTCTTTGATAAAGAATGGAACATGGGAACTAACAATGCTTCCAGAAGGCAAAAATGTGGTTGGTTGCAAGTGGACATATAGAACCAAGTTCGCATTAGATGGAGCTATTGAAAAATACAAAGCAAGGTTAGTAGCTAAGGGCTTCTCAGAAGAAGAAGGTATAGACTATACTGAAACCTTTGCTCTAGTAGCTAAGATGACTTCCATTCGTACAATAGTTGCTTTAGTTGCAAATTTTGGTTGAAAAATTTTCAAATGGATGTAAAATGTGCATTTTTGCATGGTGATTTAAATGAAGAATTTACATGCAATAACCACTAGGATTTATTAAATATGGTGAAGAAAATTTGATGTGTAGATTAAGAAAATCACTCTATGGTCTTAAGCAAGCATCAAGGGAATGGTACTCAAAAATAAATAAGTACTTTCTAGATGTTGGATTTAAAAGAAGTAAAGTTGATCCAAATGTGTATGTAAAATATAGTGACAATAAAGTTGTTATTATTGTATTGTATGTAGATGACTTGATTATTATAAGAGATCACACACATGATATTGAGATAACTAAAGATCAACTCAAACAAGTTTTTGAAATAATTGATTTAGGATTAATGCACTACTTTTTGGGTATGCAAGTATGGCAAGAAGAAGGATCATGCTTTCTCAAACTAAGTATGCTCTTGATGTACTTAAAAAATTCAATATGAGTGATTGTAAACCATGTAATACACCATGTGAAGTAGGACTGAAGTTGAGTGCTAACTCTACTCAAAAGAAAGTGGATGGAAAATTGTATAGGCAGCTTGTTGGAAATCTTTTGTATCTTACTATAACTAGACCAGATATTGCATATGTGGTTGGTATTGTATCTAGGTACATGGTAGATCCACACATTGAACATTGGAAAGCAGCCAAAAGAATACTAAGATACATTATGGGTACTTACTAGCTTGGCATCAAATATAAATATGGAGGAGAGCCTACCTTATTTGGATATACAGATTCTTATTATGCAAGTGACATTGATAATAGAAAATCAAATTCAGGATATATCTTCCATCTTGAATTGGGATCAATTTCATGAAGCAGCAAGAAGTAAGCAACAATGTCACTTTCATCTATAGAAGCTGAATATATTGCTTCATCAAAGGCATCTCAAGAAGCATTATGGCTCAGGGGATTACTTGAAGAATTGCATTATCCACACGACTCCCCAACTACAATATTTTGTGACAACTAAAGTAATATCAAGCTAGAAAAAAATTAGGTATATCATGCAAGATCCAAGCATATAGAGGTGCATCAACACTTTGCTTGAGATCTAATTAAAAATCAAGAGGTGGAATTTCAATTTTGTGGAACAAAAGATCAAGTTGCTGATATATTTACAAAAGCATTGTCTATTGTAAAATTTACTAAATTTAGAGATCTATTACAACTCAAGGATGTTCCTATCCCCTCAAAATAAACATTATGGGGGAATGTTAGAATAAATAATGTTTACTTATTTCCTTGTAGCTAAGTATTCCAAAATGTGGTAGGTGAGCATTTAATTTATAGTCCAAAAAATCCTAAACTATCCAGATCTCTCCATATCTCCACGGTAGCTTACAAGAACTTTCCAAAAGTCTGTAGTATGCTTATAAATACTCAACTTCTTTTCTTCTGTACACAACAAAAAAGTTAGTAGTGCTTATTGAATAATACCGCTGTTATAGCATTTCTCTATTATATTAATTTTGTCTTTCTATTCCTCTATTCTACTATTCTCTATTCCTTTATTTTGCTGTTTTCCTATTCTCTATGCCATGTTCTTATCAAATAGTTTATCAGGAAGAGTGTAGGAATAGTTCAAGTTGATTTAGGACTTATGTCAAAAGTGGAAAATTATAGGAACAATTTAAGTTGATTCAGTCTTATTTTAATGTGATGGTGTCTTTGTTTGATAGATAGCAGTTGATGATGTTGGTTGCCACTTATCTATAGTCTTTTGACCTTTTTTTTTAGACACATTCTTAGAAAGTGGAATGAGATTTCTGAACAAATGTACTCTTATAAGGCTGGCCATTACCGAATGGCTTAAACATCACACTAAGGCTTGATTTCTAGTGTAAAAGTGTTAAATAGTCAAAATTTGACTTACTTTTTGAAACTTAATTTCTTCCTTAGTGTGTGATGTTATTACGTCACCACTTTTGCTAAATCATTTAGTAGATGATGACAGATCCTGCTAAACTTTCTATAGAACTGTCTTAGATTCTTCTTTGTATCCTTCTTGTTGGAATAATGCTGATGAGTATCCTGAGGTAATAGAGATCCAGGGGACCAAACTCCTTAAGGAGTTAGCTTAGTTTCCTGTTGTCTTTAGCGTTTTCCTTTTTCGATTTGTTTTCATAGTTTTCACTAATGATTCTGGTTTTGTGCTTGTTTCTGATTTCTAGCATAGTTTTAAATGTGGACCTCATTGTTTATATTTTGTCCCTATAAAACCTGCTTTTATCTTAATTCAAAACATAAATTAAACATCAAATTTTCACAATCCACCATGACTTGAAGAATTACAGATCTTTGAACATGAGAAGTTCGATAAAAATAAAAAACAGAGTCAGTCCTGATATGATAATTAACTACATGTTGTGCATCTGTAAGCCATAGGGATAAGACTTCAACTGACCTAATAGTGCTCCAATAAAGAAGCCGATTTGAGGAACACTTGCTTTATAAGCATTTGTGCAGATAAGATCCCATTCTGAAATGATGGACACAGCTTTTCCTCTATCCCACTCCCATGCTGTCCGATCCATTTCACATATCGATGACTGTTCCGAGCAATTTTCCAACATAGAAGCTGAACCCGTGTAGCGCCACGATGGCTGAGCATCGGTGAAAATGGGCAGAAAAGTACTCTGTGCGTCAAAAGCCCATCCCAATGCAATAATTACGACCTGAAACAGCTGAGCACGTCCAAAACTACCAACGTATTTTTCTACAATCTCGTCCACTGAATACACCATTTTCCCCACTATTGATACTTCGCTTTCCTCTTCACTGGAGTCCTTCTGCTGTGTTGAATCCATCGCAAGAAAATAATCAATCTGTAAGGCTTGAGAGCTAGATTCTGCCAGACTCGGCCTTTAAAAGGGAAAGTAGTTTTGTCATAATTGAAGTCCCATTATCCTACAGCTTTGCTAAGGAAATCAATATATAAATACTCAAGACATTACTAACACCCACTAAGGCCGATCAAATCAGATATACCTAGATGTTTTCTGTAAAGCAAATAGTGAGTCCATAAAAGCCTGCAAACATCATGAACAGTATGTGATAATGCTGAAACATGATTTTTTCTCGAAAGGGGGAGATGTTTTCCCCATGAACTCGCTGTCATTTTGAAAGTTGTTATTTGCGTACAAACAGCTGTGAGCTCATCACGCGTTATAATTCGTTTGTCGCAACCCCAATGATTCTAGATGCTTGTATTGTTGAATTCTAAGACCGGCAATACCAAGAAACACACAATGCCAAAGATGTAGAGAATGTTTATTCACAACAATGAATCTGAGAATCTTTTGTTCAATTAAATGGATAAATAAGGACTCGTGTCCTTCAGATTTGTCCTTTTTGGTTAGCTATAAGACTGACTTCATATTTATTCACAACAATGAATCTGAGAATCTTTTGTTCAATTAAATGGATAAATAAGGACTCGTGTCCTTCAGATTTGTCTTTTTTGATTAGCTATAAGACTGACTTCATATTTAAATATAGAATTTAAAGATTCTATAATATTAAATCTAAATCGACTTTTTTTTTTATGACAATATGTCAAATTAGTTGTCATGAAATTTTAGCTGATTTATTTATTTGATTGTTTTTTATATTTATTTCTATCAATTGCAATTAATTCTTGAAGAATTAGATGACAGATTAGTAGATTGTATATTAAAAGGATAGCTTCTATATAAAAGGATATACTAGTAGTTGCACATTTATGTAACTGCAACAATTAGTCAATAAGAATCATTTCTTCATTGAATGAAATGTATAGTTGGACTCACTGCATCTAGATGAATGTCTTTGACACAATCTATAGAACTCATGTTTTTTATTGTAATATCACAATTTGACTTGTCCTAGAAAATGTTTCCTACTTATCAATAATTCAATCATATTAAAAATTTATATTATATCTATTAAGGAAGACATTGTAAGGTTGTTTCAGTCTTAACATTCAAACATAATACAAATTGATTTGCAGAATTTGCATGCAAGTAGAATCTTATCACTAACTATAGATCTAAATCTTTTTATTTTGTAAAAATACCTCCATTACACAAAGCAGTAAGATGCTGCAGGGTGGCGGGGGGGAGGGGAGGGAGATGGTATGGAGAGGGGTGAATGAGGATCTCTAAAACTTTTACCACTTCAAGCATAAACAATATTTAAACTTAATTCACCACATATCTCAACGTTAATCTTGACCATGCATCATCATGTAAGAACATGTAACGTTAGATCTAACATTTAATAACATGAATCTAACACATAAATAATTGATAAACACATACAACAAGATGTGTTAATGCAAAAACCCTCCAATATTAAGGTAAAAATTTTGTGGGGATGACACCCACAAATTATTCACTATGGCAACAATTATTATTTTTTGTTAGGGCTACAATTTTGATCACTTTTGTTGATCTACCTTGTGATGGCTCTGCCTTGTTAAAACCTAATAAGATTGTTCGTCTACCTTGATTAAGGAGTTTTTACATCATAATAAAGTGAGGGCTATGTTAGGAGATTTACAATAGGCGTGTTAGGACCACTCTGTTAGGAGATTAACCTAGTACACTAGTTAGGATGTAATCAGTACCATGATCCTTTGGTTCACACTTGATTGCTGATGAGAGATCTTTTCTATCCAAAATGTAATCACCTCAATGTGATTGATATGAAATATCTCCTCTCTACACTGCTCAATCATCTTCATCCTTCAAACTTTGATTCATCTTCAACTACGCAATCCCCTCGCTAACAACTTCAACAATACAAAATTATGAATTAAACACTTACTTCATAGCCATATAAAAAAACTTCTAAATTTTGATCAACAATTAGGATTCATCGTTTCTATCACTTAATCCTTCCAATTTTCTAATTTTATGATCATACAACATAGGGATTAATGGAACATAATAAAAGGTGTAATTAGCTCCTTGATTTTCTCCTTGAATTTGAAAATACATTTCCTACTATGTAAAAATGGTTTACATAGGATTTGGTACCATTTCAGACTCAAATACTAAAATGATGTAACTCGGCATATATGGCTTCTAACACTTGTCTACATTTGTTCTTCATGATATCCCTCGACATGAACTTGACTTAGCCAAAACTAAATTTACCTTCTAATTTTCTCAGCAAATGTTTCCTCTCGAATCATTAGGCTACCTCTAAAATAATTGAAAAGTATGGATTGCTTGACAACTACTACAACTTGACACATACTGAATATATACACTTCTTCATATTATTGCTCAACTTCTATGGTGGCTTGGTTGTAGTGATGACTGACCAACTCTGCCTAGTAATTGACTAGGTGTTTTACACTAATAGACAATTTTTCCTTTAGGATCAATGTATCTCTTCCTTTGGCATTAGTGGTTAAAAAACTTATCATTATGATTATGTCCATTGTATTTCTCTTTCTATGGGTAAATGTCAACTAGTAGAAGAAGGAAGTGTTCCTATCTCCCTCTAACAAGTATTATATTCTAGAGCATTGCATCGAAATGATCTCCTCCCTAGTGATATTTTCCTCCCTTTTTTTTCATGAGTTCTCTTCCTTGATATAACAAACAATGGTTTCTCCCTAGGTTTTCATACTCTCCTGCAATGCCAAATTTTCTTCAATGACCTCATTTAAAAAAAAAATTATTCCTAAATGAAGACTTGCTCCACTTAGTAACATCCCTTTTAATATTTCCTAATCTCTTAGCAAACCTATACATGGTTGTTTCCCTTTCTCGAACGTTCCACCACTCATATACATTTTCATGAAATTCATGATGGGAATGCCACATTATCTCATAATCAAAGGGACATGGTCCTGTCTATGTTCTCTCCTTCCAAAGTAATAGAATAGGGGAATGACCCAATGTCATTCAATGGAGAGCATGAAGGGTTGATGATAAGGAGATATCTCAACTAATAGAGAAATATAACCTATCCAGTTTGACTTGGATAAGGACTTTTCCCTTTCTATAATTTGAGCAGATGAACTTAGAGCCTAGGAGCTCAATATTTATCAAGTTATTATTTCTAATAAAGTTAGGCATTGAATACATACCATCATTAAAATTTGTTGATCTACCCAATTTCCTCGAGGGGAATAAGGGAGCATTCAAATAATCCATTCAAAGCACCTTCATATTAGCATTAGTGGTCAAAATCTTAGTGATATCTTTTCATCTCAATAACCTTTCATCCTGAGATTTAGGAGCATAGGTATTGAGGAGAAGCCATTAGAGATCATGGTTATCAAACATCATAGTGATATAGTTATCATGGAAGGAAATAATCTTACCCAAAAAAATACTAGGATTTCATAAGGTATCTATGCCTCCTAAATCACCATTATCTTCCACATATTGAAAACCAACACTAGGACAGAGGCTTTTCACCATGAGAGAAAAATTATCATAATTCATTTTACCTTCCTAAAGAAACAAGATATTAACTATATTGTAGAGAATCAATTGTGGAACTGCAAATTACTTTTTGGGGTTATTTAGACCTCTTATATTCCAACACATTACCTTCGTTTATTTCATTTCCATTGATGCCTTTCCAAGGTTGAGTACCTTCCATTAGAATCTCCCTCTCTATAGTGTTATATCTAGCTATTCTACCATCAGGTCTTCCCACCTTGGAATCACTTCCTACATTCACCTTCAGGTTAGCATATGCCATTCTTTTCTACTTTATTCACCCTCTGCTATTATCCGCATCCTGCACCTGCAACAAGACTGATGTTAGGGTATTTTTTTTCTATGCACCCCACCCCAAAACCTTCGAAGAGATAGGTGAGCCAAAGAAATAATAACCCCATAACTACTTGACAGGGTCATTGAAATTAGAAGTGACTGGTTTTGATAGATCTCCCCCTTCCTTCAAATTTATGTCTAGCACCACCTCTATTAGTTGTTGAAGAATTTCCCCTTCCTCTAATACTATCTCCCCCAAGCTCTATAAGACCTAGTATTTAGGTTTAGGAGAATATCATTAATCTCCTTGATTAGGGGGTAGCTCTCTACATCTCCCATAATGAACTATGTTTGTTTGTGTGCCACCACTAGGGGGGTGGTTAGTTTGGCCTCCTATTGCACACCCACCAAGGGGTAACCAAGGTAGTTCACACCTTAGTACCCCCAATATTTAAAATGTTAGGGGATGAAAAATGTCCCTTCTTTTTGTAGAAAGAATATTTATAGGTTGGGTCCAAGTGGTCATATTTTGAATGCCTTTGACAAAGTAGAGTCACATTCTCATAAACCAAAGACTTGTTCTTCTTTAATGACTTAAAGTCAACAAGGATGAAGGTGGGAAGGTGTTGGTTAGTGAAAAAATTAACTAAGATCCTTAAAAAGAACACCTAGAAAATTTAGATATAATAACCTCATTAAGAGTAACAAAGTGGAAAAATTAGTTACCAATCCCCTTGAGAAATATTTCATCCTAGAATTCAAAGGGCATTTCTAGAATATGTAACCAGGTAGGTGTTATGTGAATAAGGTTTGTTACTAGATCAAACCTAGGTTTCCAATGAGCCAACAATAGGCCATGATTCTCATAGTCCTAGGATCCTAAAGAAACTATATTAACATCATTCTCCAAGGTAAATTTGAAGAGAAAAATCCCTCTTGGTAGTATGGACACTATGATACTACCATTTAGTTTATAGTGGTTGAACCATTTTTTTACTATCTCAATTGTAGGTGTAAACATTATAAACCATCCCACCAAGAAAAGCTTGAAGGAGGACATTATGTTTTCCTCTAAGGAATCTGGTAGGAAGATCTTTGAGCCGTTAGATCCCAAGTTAAATTTTAGTAGATCTCATGTCTCAATGTTGTCCTTAAGACCCAAAGAAAGGGGGGAAATTGGAGAATCCACCTTGGGATGTGAGGTACCAAGGAAGGATAAATCATGTCCCTAGGATCCTAACATGGGGCAAGTGACTAAGGGAATGTTAATAGAGTCAATAGAAAGTAGAGAATCTACCTGCATGACCAGGTGTTCATCACTAAGACCAAGGCTAGATGTTCCATAGTTAGGTGGGAGGAGGCCACCTCTAATACTATTGAATTAGATTAAAAAATCTTGTGTAGATAGGAAAGATTTAGACCATTAGTTACCATCTATATTTGTTGTTGATATGTTGACATGCGTATGTTTTTATATGTTGATCTTGTGGTTTAAGAATAAGAAAATATGTTCTATTTTATTTATGAAACTATTTCTCATGAATAAGTATTTATTTTATTAGGAAAGATACTTTATTATGACCTCTATTAAAAAAAAAATTATATTTGAATAACTCACTTAAATATCCTATCCTAAACATTTTTGTCTTCTTCTCTCAAAATCTATCCAAAACTAATATGTGCTTGTCCTTGCATGTCTATGCCATATGGCCAAATACAAAAAATTGCCAACATAGAGGCCATTCTTAAATTTTTTGACCCACATTGAATATTTTTTCTTAGTATTCTTAAAAAAGCTAAAGTGTTGTTATATTTCTCCTTAATTTTTTGTTGACGTTGACAATATTAGTAGTAGATTATCAAAACTTTCTTGTACAATGAACTCCATGTGCAGATTAAATTGAAATTATGAACATATTTTTTAATATTATAATATTTTATTTAAAAAATAAATTAGACCGTAATTACTTAAGTGGGTGGGCTTTGTGTGGGACGAAATTGTATTTTTGGTGGAAATGTTATTATACTCTAACTTTAATAAATTTTTATTGACTTTCCAATGATGCACTTCAATTTTTTATTTATTTTTGTTGAGACTTTCTAAATTTTAAATTTTACTCTTTGCACACTTCCCTTCTTGTGGCAAGTTTCTAAATTGCCTTTTATTCTTGAATCTCAAGGTATGGCTGATGAGTGAGACATCAATTCTGTTTAAATCCATTTGACATAAGTTTTTCTTTGCATGAAATTGAATCTTTTCTTGGTATTGTTTTTTTTAGAAAATAAGAGATTGAATTTGGAGACAATTTTGATGACATGATATGTATGCATCTCAATTGAGAATTGTGAGATCCCAAAAACCCCAAAGCTATCTAAATAATTATGAATGTAGAATGCGCACATGCATCCCAACAAAAGAAATCTTTACAATGGGATCCTTCACATAGGTCTCCAAGAGAACTTCTCTACTAAATATTATGAAAATACCTCTTTGATCATTTTTTTTCTTTAAATAGAGAATTTAGTATTGAAATATTAGATTATTAGCTTACTATATAGTAATTAATTGGAGAACCATATTTATGTTGATACTTGAAATGGAAGAGCTAATCCATAATCCCACAATCTAGTTGGATTCTCTTTTGATTGAATCAATTAATTGATATTTGTGTTGGAGATCTCATTGTCACCTGTTACTTTGGATATAATATGTAATTTTTTTATCTCTTCTAATTTTGTTCATATGTATGTGTTTTTTTAGCATCAGCATTGATTTAGCTTCATCGTTGGATGCTATAAAAGGATAAAAGCCTTAACTTCATTGACACACTACCATTTAGAATTTTGGCATCTCATAAAATTGGGTTATTCAAAAATTGTTTTAGAAATCAGTTCTATTATATTTGAGTGGAGGTTAAAGAAAGATTGGGTTATTAAAGATTGGCTCCTAATTTGATATTATTTGACTTCAAATAAATAATTAAGAATAATTTAAAATATTCAATATCATTTATGATGCTATACAAGGCTCATGTATCCCCAAAGGAGATGACCAAAATCAATAGCAAAGAAAACATAATGAAAATACAACAAAATATAATTTAAAAAATTTCAATTTATTATAAACAGATCTTGAATTAGATTAAATGAACAACATACATGTTGGGTTGTAAGGCTTTCGTGATTACAACTCATACATTCTAGATCATAGACAAAGCTCTTATTCCTCAAGTCATCACCTTGCTCTATTGACCATGCTTCTCTACAAGACTCATCATATTATAGATATTGCCATCTAGATACATAGGTTAGATTTGAGTTCAGATTCTCTAATCATAGAAAATGTTTTATACACTACAAGACTAACCCATAGTAAATTAATGCTCAAATACATAATACATCATAAGAACTTTGGCAGCCTTAGAGATTACTCCTCACATGATCCAAGAAACTATATACAAAGACATGAAACCTCATAGAGTGAGATGACCTTGTAGAAGAAAAATACCAAGCATTTTTGGAAGAATAACATAGGAAATCAAAACCCAAGAAGATGAAGTAAACTTGAAACACTTGTAACATTCAATCATGTGAATATAGGATAATGGTCTGGGATAGGTCTACAATAACAAGCCAAGATTACAAAACCTAGGAAATCAAGTGATCACCAACACAACCTATAAGATAAACAATTTGAAATTAGAAAAAAAAGAAAAAATATTTTTGGGTGATGCAAGATTGCCAAAAAACTCAAGGATTCTCTTACATCAATTTATAAAAAGTGATTATGGATACTCTTGAATCCTAATTTATAATAGAATTAAGATTGCTTTTGAAATTGACCATGTATACTCATGAATCTAAAATGAGGAAAATAAAAACTAGAATATTTACAACTTATTTCTAAAATTGGTGTTGTAATAGTAGGCAAAGGTAAGGTGCTAAGAGAGGGTGTCGGGGGTGGTGGGGGGAGGGGGGGGGTGGTGATCTTTAACTCAAAACATTTTCAGCCTTTGAACATTATGATTTTCTTTAAATGTATAACCAAAATAATTGAGTGCTTAAATGAAAGTAACCAAATATAAAATATATCATAATAATACATCAAATGACCAATCAACACACATAGCACATATATTTCATCATGCACAAACCCTTTGTTAGAGGGAAGATTTTGATCCAAAGAATATTCACTACTGTAGCATAAAGATTTCTCAGTTAAAGAATACAATAATGTCACTTCTAGAGACTTACCTTGCTAGTAGTAATACAAAAGACTTATCAAAGTTTACCTTGTGAAAGGATATTTAAAACACTATTCAAGTGTGTACTCATAGGACATTTTATAAGAAGATTGTGAAGTCTACTATGTTAGAATTTTTTCTTCTAAAAGTGTGAGAAAGTAACAGTAAAGTGATCTGACAATATGCAATTGACTTTTCCTTGATCCAATATGCTCTATACTAAAATAATTCACCTAATATGCATTTGTTTAAAACTTGGTAGCCTTGCTCTATAATAGCTTAGCCTAATATTTAAACCACCATTCCTTCAACTCTCTAAGTTTGTTCACAATCTCTCGTTATACAAAGATTCTTTGGCTTCCATTGTATGTCACCTAATAAGGATTTGGGAAATAATGGAATGGATGATCTAATAAATTAATGACTCTTATTCATCCTTATCATCAAGATCATTATTCTATTATTTTATTGTCTCATACTTCTACCTTGGGCTCCATAAAATGATGCATCAATCCAAATAATTTTTACCTCAATCTTGGTAAATCATTTCCTATCTTCGCAGGATTCAAGCACATAAAATTGTGTGATACATTATAAACTTGGATATGTAAGCTATGCCACTCAGTAAATATTGATTCTGTTGCTTGGTAATGAGTTGTCCGTGGGTATTACATATGGGTCAATGCAAGAAGTTGGGTCTCACTTTTGGCCAAAAAGTGGAAGTGCTTTTCTTGTTTTTGAAATATATTGTCAATTGATGCCAAAATTTGAGCCATTTAGAGATTAACTATTTAAAAAAAAAAACTTAAGAAATAAAAATTGTAGTGCATAGAATCTTCTTTTTGAATATGTAATTTATTTGTACACCCCTATGATAGATTTTTTTTTGGTATGGATCTTTAAAAACCACTTTTTCAAAATGCATGTTTTAGGACCATACCATGCTCGTGTATGGGCACCATAATTTGACCCAACTAAATGAATTTTTGCAAAAATTTTTAAACAAAGTTACCTGGCACACCAAAGATTGATTAGAATATTTTTCTTGAATTTTTTAATGAATATATATTTTTATTAATTTTAATTGATGATTAAGATAATTTCTAAAATGTCTCATGTACGAACACCATAATTTAAAATTTTTTTTTTAACTTTAAAAGAATTGTGTGAGGATTAATGACATATAAATTGATTTATAAAATATGAAAAATTTAAAAAGTTTCTAAAGTTTTAGTGAATGCCACTATTTAACATTTAAGATATACTTTTGATTAATAAATAATGGAAAAAGGGAAAATGAACTTATAACACTAAAAAATTTATATTTTTTAAAATGATAATAGTAAGAACTATAATGGGTTTTTGTTTTGTCAAAAAACTCAATAGGGACAACCATATAAAAATTATGACAATCCCTGAAATTGTCGATTAAATGCCTTAGAAAAAATGGTTCATAAAGGCATAGGCTTTGTGGGACCAAGCCTACAGCATGCTTTTCCCCAAGGAAAAACCCCCTGAAAATTCACGACCATTCCAAATTCCTGCCTATGTCACTAAAATTGGACACCTGATTTGTAATTCAAAAATTGGGTGCCTAGTTTGGTTTTAGTCATTAATAAAAATGGGCATCCAATTGTTTAAAAATTGGGTGCTTGGTTTATAATTAAGTACCCAATTCTATTCTACCTATTGGGCCCCAAAAGATGCACCATAGATCAATTTTCAATGATTCCAATGATTGAATAACAATTTCAATCTGCAACAACGAATTCTATCATAGTTATTCTATTTTCTTGTCTTCTTCTACAATTTTCAAGTTGTTGATTTGAATTCAAAATTGGTACAAACATGGGATCAAAACAACAATTAAAAAATAAAATAAAAGTTCTAAAAAATGAGGAGATTGCAACAAATAAAGAGAATGAAGCATAATGTCAACAAGAGGGAAGACAAAGAATTAGATAATTGAGCAATATTTCAAAGGAGAAAGACATTGACGATACAACAATGGATGAAGAGGCTAAAGAAGGGAACCCAATACAAGGAGATTTTGGTCCACATTGTAATCAAACACTCAATAAAAGTGTTTCTGCAAACCCTCGAATTTTTTCTCATGATGAAATTGGTGATTTTTTAGAAGCAGGTTATGATTTAAATGATTTAGATTTTCTTCATGAGAATAGATTGTCAAATGATTATGCACAAAAAACTCCAATGGAAATGCATGCCCCAAAAGAAATACCAAGAAAAATTGAAAACGAGATTCAAATCCCAAATAATAGTGAAAATAAAATCCAATTGAAAATAACAATTGTATGAATGTAGACATAGAAACACCAATTACTAAACAAACATGTCAGAATGATACTAAAGTGCCTAAACATAATTTTCATTTTCCTAATGCTGTGCTAGATAATCTTGAGGGATTGGTTTCATGGAGACAAATTAGGATACATGCTTATTGATTATATAGAAAAAAAATTTTGTAATAAGAAATTTGGGTTTCCATGTCAGTTGATGTTGCAACTAATTAAAATGTCTAAAATGCAAAAAAGAATGAAAAGGTTAGGAATTTATGCAAAACCCAAGAATAAAATTGAGTCTTTAAAAAAAGTTTTATCGACTATTGCTAGTGCCTTTGATGTTATCAGAAAGAAAAGTCACTCTAAAGATAAGAATGCAAATTGACAAGCAATAAAGACAGACAAAAGATTGATTAGCAACATAAATGGATATCTTAATGTGAATCATAAGACTTTAGAAAGAGATGTAAAGATAAGGGTTAACTTTGAATGTGATCCATCAAATATTTTGTGGACTTCTAGTGGTAGACTCCCAGATGTGATATGAAACTTACTAGTGAAGTCAAAAGTTTGGTTAAATTTTTTTGGTATGATAACACAAGAGTATCACCTAATTCAAGAGAAGTTCTTAAATTGAGAGTTGGGTCAAAAATACATGATCCACATCCTAAACACCTTTTGGATATGGGTCAAACTAAATTGTTTAGAAAATTTATAGATGATAAGGTGTTAACTATTACCATTAGTCAAAGATCTTTTGAAAAGTGTAAACCATGGTATGTAAGGATTAACAAGGAAATAATCACATGCTTTTGTAAAACTCATGTTCAATTTTGTTACCATTATAATGCATTTCGATCTATACATGGTACCATGCATAGTAAAGCAATGTTGTAGGAGCATGATATAAAAATACCAACTCAGACTATAAAGGATTTCATATCAAGTTTATTTTGTAAGTCACCTAATGAACAATAATTTCTTTTCAATGCATGTGTTTCTAGTACATGTGATATGTGTGGTAATCTTTCTTTGCTAGATGAGTGTTTGCATAAAAATGCTTTGACTACTTTTGGACAACAATTAGTTGATGTAAAAAGATTCAAAACTATTGAATATCCATTGAAGGATAGGAATACTAGAAGAAGGTCTAATCTAGTTATAGATAAAGTTAGTTGTCATGCATTTATAGATGAGTTTAAAAGTGTGATCATACCAAAATATGTTAAATACTCTCAATATGCTAGATGGCTTGATGGACAATTTCACATATGTAAGAATACATTTCCAATTGGTACTATACTTTTAGTTGTTGACTTTGCAGAGAACTACACACTTGCACCACAAGATGAGGTACAATCACAATATTATAATTTGGTGCAAATAACAATTTATGTTCATATAGTTTATAGGCATGCACTTGATAGTACAAAGGAGGATAAAAAATATTGAGAGAGTACCATTTCTATATGAGTGATAATAAAATTCATTCATCTAAGTTTGTCCAATATTGTTTCAAGGTCTTTTATAATAATTTAAAAGAGAGACAAATTCAAATGACACAACATTGGATATGGTCAGATAATTGTATAAGAAAATTTAAGAATACTGGAATGTTCTATTGGTTGAGTAGGACAAATAGGCAAACTAATATCCAACAAGTGTGGAGTTTTTTTGAGGTTGGACATGGTAAAGGAGAACATGATGGTGTTTTTTCATGTGTGAAGAGAGCCCTTAGTAGAGAGCAATTAGAATTTGAGGAAAAAGCCAAATTAAAAAATGCACATGAGATTGTAAAATGGTGTAACAAATATTTATACATAGGAACAAGTGAGAACTCTATAATTAAATTTTTCTTCTACCTTGTTGAAGAGAAGAATATTCTTTCAAGATATGACTATGATAAAATTAGTGGGTCAGCTAAATGTCATTCATTTAGGAGTTTAGATTCTAACACTTGGACTATACAGACTAGGGAGCTTGCTTGTTTTTGTCAGTTTTGTCTTGCAGGTGAATTGGAAGAATGTGAGAATATAGAATGGGTTGGAGATTGGTAACAAAAATAATTGGCGCCTATTGACACACATTTTCAAGATGATATAGTAAATGAAGGCCAAAATGTTACTTTTGCATTAGAAGACTATGGTTGTATTTCAAACCTCATACAACCTAGTATGCACAATTAAATTAGATTTTGTTGTGATCATGCTTCAATTTATATTATTTATTTATGTAAATGTCATTAATATAATTCAAGGACATGCTTTTAATATATTATTTATATATGTACACATGCAATTGAAGTGTTTATGTACTTTATCTTATCTTGTAGGACATGTTTATGTTGTTTTTGCACCTAATGATAATGATGAACATATTAAGTATTGGCTAGCTAGATGTGTGGAACCTAATAAAAAATTGACATGTCATCAAGTAGATGATGATGGTTTTGAGTATCCAATTGGGTTTGTCTTTGTAGCTGGCACCTAGCTACGTACATACCTAACAAGAAGAAATGGTTTACCAGCATTTGAAGACTACCAATCCAAAAAGAAGATTTTACACTATTCTTATTTAGTTGTGGCAAAAAATATCAAATTAGAAAGATAGAAAGGGAGACCTGCCAATAAGGTATTATGGGCAATTTCAATGGATGAGCATGACACAATCATAGATGCATTGCAAAAGAGAGAGGATGTAGATGGCATAGTGGGATGGCTATATTTAAATCAAACACATGTAAGTTTTTTCTTTGTTGTGCTATTTTTATATATGTACTTATATAATTTAATTACATGTATGTATGCATTGTCAATAGAAAATTAGAGAACTTATATATACTTCTTATTTAGGACTCAATTACAATTTATGCAAATTTAAATGTTAAGGTGGATTGAACATCAACATCTTGTGCAATTACACATAGTGACTATGTACAAATTACACATATTTACATAGTTCAGATAGCTCATATTAATTTATGATTTTATTAACATGTGTTTTTTGTTTTACAATTTTATTTTATAGGACCTCATTTAAAGAAATGTGTTGAACTAATTTTATATTTTGGGTTCACATCTATAAATATGTCATTGACATTGTCTTACATATATTGTGAAACATGTTGTAAACATTAAAAAACAAGAGTTTACTTCTATTTGAAAGCTAAAGGTCTACACTTGATATTATTAAATTAATTGTCAATTCAAGTAATGACCTCCTATGTTTTTTCATTACTTTTACATTCAAACATGTTTAAATTGATGTTTGTATATAAATAGTTAAAATTATTGTTCATGTACCATATACTTACAAAATGAGTCATAACATGAATAAAATATGTTGTAATAAAGAAAATGGTTTGAATACTTACAACATGATAACATAATAATATATATTACATACACTAGCATTATAAGAAGTCGTAAAAAATAGTACATAGTCTAACATGTGATAACATGATCTATGAAGACAAAAAATACATATAATATAGTTAATTTTCCTAATACAAAGTGTATCAAAATTAACAATATGTGTCATAAAAACATAATCTAAAGGTGCCAAAAAGACGTAATCTATCTAATCTGTAGTCCTCTTAGTCCATGTGAAGAGGACTCAGATGGATCATCTTGTGTAACATGAGTTGTCTCATTATGTGGGACACCTTATAAGGTAGATGGATCATCTTGTGTAACATGAGGTGTCTCATCATGTACATTTTTAATTGAAATGGGTTTCAAAATATAGCTTACAAATAAATTGAATATTCACTACCTAATAAAAATAATACCACATGAGATGGGTGTCCCTCTATAATGAGAGGAGGTACACTATGAAAGCTACCAAATGTGGTAGCGGTAAGGTCCTATAATTTACAATACATACATTTTTAAATTTTGATAAAGAGCATAATGAACTATGTATGTACATAAATCAAAATCCTAACCTCAAAGGATGATGTAGGTACCTCCATCTGGCTTAGTTTCATACTCTCAGCAATACCCATAGTGACATAGTCCTAAAATTATGGATACATAAACGTTGAGTCAAAATTATATATACATTAATTACAAAGTTTGTAAACTAAAATGTACATAATTTGTACACTACATTTTTTATAAACTATAAAATATATATATATATATATATATATATATCATACCTGAGTAGTAGCCAATGTCACAGATGTGTCTAAAGATATGCTAGCACGATGATCATTGTCATGTCTCACATGGTCAAAAGATGGAGTCAAAAATAAACTATGCCGAGGCCTATATGGATAAGTACAATCCATTTCCTATTCATAAAATCAAAACACATAAAATTATACACATGAATCAAAGTTGAAGATCATAAGTTAATAATAATGTACATACATAAAAATAATACAAATTATTTTTCATAACGTAGGTATTTGAGGTTGTGTCTCAGTGGTCAATGGATCAAGATGTGTACTAACATCGAACTGTATAGTAGTCGACAATCCCCACAAAATTAGATAAAAAGAACATATGAGCACATGTTAGGGTTCAAATGTATATTTTTATAGTGTAATTCAAAGTGCATAATGTATGAGGGATGCCAACATCTATAGGTCTCAAAAAAAGACTATATTTCCTCTTAGGAGGAACAATATCATCCATCCTCTTTTATTTCAAAATCAACATACATTAATATGGTTAATACAATTACACATGTATGTAGAAAGTAAATAATTATGTACTTTATATTTAAATTTTAATTAATATTTTACTTGCTACTCCTAACTATCTCTAGGCTCTCCCTACATGAGGATAACAAATGATGACACATCAATATTATCACTACCATCACCATGGGTAGTGTATGTGTCATCATCAAAATCATAATGGTCATCATGTGCCACATCAATATCACTCTGGGGGCCTCTGCATTTATCTCCATAACTAGTACAAATGTGTCCAAGTGGATGAATATCTCTCACTTGTGTCCACTGCTCTACTAAATTATCTGAAAGGCCACTCAATGAGGTAAGAGCATATGACATTACTCGATGATGGTTTGGCACTAGGACAACTAGTGTGGGAAGAGGTACAAGAAGCTAAGGCCATATGAGATTTCTCATTCTATCACTTAGCTTTGCCCTAGGCCTATCTTGGGGCATCCCTCCACCAACCCCATGAAATGATTTAAAATCAAAATAATTGGGTTTCAAACCCAATTCAAATTCAGTGTATAGCTTCCTAAGTACTTGGGCACCTCTTGATTTGCGTGGGGTGGATGGTCAAATACCATCCACCATTGCTCCCAAAAGTGTGCTTATATATGAAAATGCATGCACCATCTAATAGAAATGTGAGGCTTCTTCTCGCTAATCTCCTCACCCATCTCAAGGTTTACATAATATCTAGTAAAATGTCATTTAACTATTTTGAGCTTATGGACCTCTCTATTGGATAGGCCATTAGAATAAAAGGCATGCATGTTTTGCCTCAATAATCTAGAGCTATCAATATCAAAATCCAAATGATGTATAGAGTGAATGACACCTTGCATGCTATCCATAAGGCATAGTAGGTAAGGAAGGGGGTGGGCCTCATGCTTGATAGTCTCAATATCTTGAATAAGGTTGCCAAGATTATGCCTCATGCTCTCCCATAGATCCTTTGTGGTAGGTGTTGGAGGAGAACTAGGTGGTCGTGGAGGTGGGGGTCAAATTATCAATTATATAAATGCACAGATCTTTAAAACTATATCAATTAAATAAATAAAGTTAAATACTAAAGTAAAATTTAATGTTCAGGCTAATTGAACATTATACCAAATTTAAGCCTAGTCATAAAATAATACTCCAAAAAAATATATTAATAAATCAACTTAAATGTGAATTCTAAAAATATCTTATATAAATATGTTTATGATTATGCCTGAGCAAATTTGTATGATTAAGGATCAGTATTAAAACAATTAGGATTGAACATATAGATAAGACTATGGTTTGGGTTAGGATTGAACATATTATAATATCACACATAATTAGCCTTTCAGATGGTGACATCTACAAAAAAATGTGTTGGTTGCCAAGAATTGAATAAATAACTCTTTAAGTAGTTATGTTTTAAGTATCTATGTAGATGGTACATCTTTATCTATGTCTCTCTGTTAGAAGGAGGAACTAGATATATAGTTTTTATGTTAGATATGAACTTGTTTTGTCTATGCAAGTTCAAGGGAACATGTTTTTGATATTAAGGAAAAGGATGTGAAAGTACCCAATAGTTTAACCATTGTTTTGTTATGTGCCAAGCCCCTTTATTTTAACTACTTTAATATAAAAACAATATATTTAGACATCAATTTATTGAATAATTCTATAATATATTATTTATATGAAATTAAATTTATATTGATTAGTTAATGTTAATTATTAACAAAGATATAATATAGCTTATAGATTAATATTTCCATATACACTAATTATTATAAAAAAATGTTTCATATTAAGATATAATTTAAATATATTAATTAATAAATATATTAGTTATATATTCCACATATAATTAAAATGGTTACCTTAAAAAAATCTATTAAATTTAATTTATATTAATCAATTTATATTAATTACTAACAAAGATATAATATAACTTATAGATTAGTATTTCCACATACGCTAATTATTATAAAACATGTTTCATATTAAGATATAATTTAAATATATTAATTAATAAATTTATTGATTATATATTCCACCTATAATTGAAAAAGTTATCTTTAAAAAGCAATGAATGATCTTATTTAGAATAAAAATATTATTTATTAAACGCATAAGGGTTATTTACGGTGAGATGTCCACAAAAATGCTTGGATTTTCTAGTGGTTTCTTCTGCTCAAGCATTCAAAAGATTGTATTGTGTTTCCATTGTAAGAAAACAAAGTAGAGAAGCATGCGTTCTTGAAGTGGGTAAGGAAAGTGAGCACCTTGTCTTCTTGTCTTCCTTTGGAAAATGAGTACATTAAAAAGGTTGATTTTTGGACATGACCTAGTAATTTACATACAATGCATGTGAACACTATCATTGCCACATTTTTTGTAGTCCTATTGAATCTTAGTAAATCAAAGGAAATGACATGTGCTCTATGAATTAAACTATTCAAAAGGGTTTCTCAAGAGGTTTCTAAAGAACTATCAAGTGATATGGAGAAAATAAAAGGAGGTGAATTTTTTTTCCCTTAACTAGGTGATGTTTCAAGAAATGAATAGAGGTGTCCATGGTGGTAAGATTTAGTCCCAAAAGTAATGGTTTCAAAAAGTATTTTTAGTGAACATGAGGATGATGTAGTCAAAAGTAACCAAAATATTATTTCTTCCTCTAGTATAAATTTTACTAAAGAGGCTATGTTGGAGACTCATGTAGATTGTGACCTTAGATGTTCAGTGAAGATTTGTGTAACCAAGAATATGTATCAAAAAGTGGCGTTTACTTATGGGAAACTTCATGTTTTATTACTAGATCACAATTATGTTTTGTGTGCATGTCACAATAATAGTTAGGGTGTTAATAAGATCTTAGTTGGAAGATATTATTGGATGTCCATGTGTTTTTCTTTCTTATGGAAGATTGGATTCTTTGTCAAATTTATGACACTCTAGCTATACCCAATGTGAACAAACCTCATGCTAAAATAATCAAACACACATCTAAAGATAAAATCCATATCTATTAAAATGTATTATCTACATATATTATGGTGAAAAGTTAAGTCCTACATATTGTGTGGAGAAATTAAAAGAGTATAAATCATATTTAAATATAATTATCAAGAGAAATATTAATAAATTACTATAATTAGATTATAAGTGTACAAATTTTTTTTTGAAGTACTATTTTATAGTTTATCGTTTAAGATTTCAATATTTCTTCAACCTAATTTAAAATCATTAAATAAAGTTTTCAAACCTAGGATTAAGATTACTTTCCATTATGGACCTACTATTATGGTTACCTGGCTAGGGATCAAGTGTTAGGTTTAATATTTGAAGTTATAATTAGAATTAGGGTTTAAGATTTAGGATTAAGTTTATTAATGATCAAGGTTAGGCTTAGAATTAAGTTTATCAATTTTAATTATATAATTTGGTTAAAATTTTAATCAGTGTTAGGGTTAGTCTTAGAATTATGGTGAAAGTGAGATTTTACATCAAGGTTAATAGTATGTTTATGGCTAATGTGTAGTTTTATTAAAAAAGATATGGTTTTAAGGTAAGGGATCACATTATGTAACACCCAACCAAGTAATCCAAAGAACTAACCTAAAGTTTTACTAAGTAGGCAATAACATACAATAATACATAAGAAACCATAAGAGATTACATTCCTTAAGGATCCCAAGACATTGAGTCACATTTAATTTTTAAATAATAATACTAGAAGTAAAATAAACAACACATCCACATGAAAGAATAACTAGAAGTTCAATCCATTTAAATAATATACATTTATTTTGAATGCCACTTAGCATTAATTTAGAATGCACAATAATCCACTGTACATGTCACAGGGTATGAAAGATTGAAAGAATATACATTTATAGAATAGATTTCATCATCCCTTTCTGATCCATGAAACAAAGCACAATACAATAAGTAAAATCATTAAATACTTAGTTTTGTGTTTGGATCCCTTGGCGGGGCATTACACATTAAATACTTTGTTTTATATTTAGGGTTTAGATTAAATTATTGTATAGTTATGGTTAGGTTGAGGTTAGACTTTGGAATATAGTTAGTTTTACTTTCTTTGTTATATGGTTTACAAACTAATTTATAATTAATTACTATTTCGTTGAAATAAATATAAAATATTGAATGTAATTACATGTAATTTACATCTATCTAATAATTTAACATTTTAATTTTTATTAAATACATTGAAACATCTAAAATAATAATTTTGAAATGAACATCTACAAATTTTAAAAATTAAAATATACAAAACTATTTAAATGAATAGATACAATAATCTAATGACAATACTATTAACAATGGAAATTTACAATTTTACATATTAAAAGTGAAAATATAATAATAAATTGATGAAATTATAAAGCATAAAACTAAAAATAATGAAATAAAATAGTAGAAAATAAAGTAAAATACCTGGTATGTCAAAAAAAAGCAACAGGGGGTCAATAGAAATCCAAAAGTGGGCTCCTGTATCTATGCTAAAGGTTGGCTCACATTTTGCAAATAGTAAAAATGAACAAGAAAACCCCCTAGAATTGGTTTTTGTAGTTTTCTAAAATCGGGTACCCAATTTTAAAAACCCAGTTCGGGCACCTGATCCATGTTCAAAAATTGGGTTCCTAATTTTTGAACATGGATCGGGTTCCCAAATTGGGTTTTTAAAATTGGGTACCTAATTCTAAAAAAATTGGGCAACCTAATTTTTGAACATGGATCGGGTGCTTCAATTGGGTTTTTAAAATTGGGTACCCATTTATGAAAGGTCTCATTCCACAAAATTAACTTCTATAGAATTGCGACCCAACTTCATGCTCTTACCCATATGCTTAGTAATAGTCTATTATATATGCTCAACAATAGTCTTCACTTAGTATCCATATATGCTTAGGTACTACTATGCTCAGTGCACATTCTACTTTCTGAATTAAACTCTACTAAGTGTCCATATCTATTCAGTGTCAAGGTTGACCTCTATGTCTTACATTAACTAGCCTTGTTCTTTACCATAGTTTTGAACTAATGACAACAGTCAAATGCATATAGGATAAATAATTGATTGTATATATATTTTAATAAAGATTATAAAATTATTATAATGGTCTAGTCTACTAATTATCTCTTTTGAATAGAGATTATAAAACTATTACAATGATATAATATGAATATTGTATTGATTAACTTTGATGGAGATAAAGATCTTACAACCATTGATTAGAATAGAGAAGCATCTTCTTTCTCAAAGAGTTGTATTGATGAAGATTAAAATCATTTAATGGCCTTTGTTAAGAACATTTTAGAACTTTTAATATCCTTTTAGAAAGTCAATTCTCTAGTGGTAGATGTTGGGAATTTTGGTAGTTGGGTTTGTTTAGATATAATTTGGAATTTTGGTCAAAGTTAATCAAAGTGCCAATAGAATTATTTTTTATTTCCAAATTCTTTGATTGAGCTTGTGTATAGGATGTGCTACATAATATACTTAAGGTAAAGTTTTGATTTTAGACATTCAAGGTGCATTACAATATAGTTTTTGATTCTATACAAAATTAGCTATCTAATCATTTAAATATTTCATTTTTTTTTCACCACTATTTTTTCATGTGCAAAAAACTATCCCCTTATGTAGAAATAAGAAAGTTTACTATTCTAACAATAGGATATTGGAAAGAAGATGGACTTCAAAAAAAATCCACATAGGGTTAAATGTAAATATTTACTAAAAATTAGAGACACATCCTTTTTTGAAAAACTGCTCAATGTGAAGAGAAAAGGCCATGGTGACTTCCAATCAAAATTAGATCAGATTATGAGACACACAAATGGAATAGAAAGAATGTAAAAAATTAACAAAAGAATCATTGCTCACCACCTAAATGACATATGTAACATAATTATTTTTTAATGAGGCAATTATAGCATGCTTTTTTAGTTGTAATATGAAGTAATAAAGTAGAAAGTACCATCAGGATGTAAGGTAAATTTTATTTTTTTTCTTTTTCCATGTAGGTTGATTAGGAAAATGTGTAGCCATTAGACTCTCCATATAAAAGAAACTTAAAACTAAAAATCAATATAATTTTTTGTTTATAAGAATGTTGTATGTACTACTTTTTTTGGACAATCTCAACAAACTTTGTATATGGTAGCAAAACCACATGACTTTCTCCACTTATATTTGTGGTATAGTGGCTTTCCTTTGGATTTAACCCTTGCAGAAATTTGAGCCATGAATATTGTGCTTTTTGTATACATGATTGATATATAAGCATTTAATCAGAGTCACATATTGCTCATTTATACACCATTTAAGAACCTACGAAAGAGGAGATTTGTCATTCCATTTCTCTAACACTTCCAATAGTTTTGAAGTTTTCAATTCATGATAAAGATTATGTAAGATATTTTGGAATATAACTCAAGTAATGAATAGTAAATAAACTTAATGGAGAGTAAGCATGAATAAATGTAGAGATATCAATAATACTAACAACCATCGGTTGTAGTGCGGGGTACATGCCTAAATAACTCAAGCCACTAAATTTGTAGCAACTCAAGATGAGAACTCACAAAAAAAAAAAGATAAGATGAGGACTCCATAGTCCTATACTCTTATTTTCCCAATAGCCCTCTTTAAGCCAATCCATAATTAGGGAAAGAAAACCCTCTTTCAAGGTACACATGAGAAGATATATTTATACTATTATCATTGGCATACCTAAGATCATTTCTTGTATGATTACTTGCAATTCTCATGTTAAAAATTATATAAAATTATTTGTTTTTTTGAAAAAACTAGAATAATAGAAATCTTGATAAAATCCTCCCTACATACAAAGGTACATTTATAAATTTAATCTATTTATGAAATTAATAAATTAGTAGTAATATATTTATTATTGAAGATTGGTACAAAATTTCTTCAATCTTAGCCTTTGAACATGTTGGTTTAGAAAATTTATATGAAGACGAGATCTATTGCCTAGCTTTAGTCTTACCCTTTAAAAGATTGAAGTTATTGGTAGAGGTGAGTGTGTATCCAAGAGATATGTGGCTAATTATGTATCATTTCACTTACTTCTCATCTTTCCTGAGCACTCCACTTTCTTTATTTTCTGGGTCTCCCTTGCATTGCCTTTAGCTAATCTTCCTAAGTGGGTTTTCTATTTTTCTAGTGTGCATAGAGTTTAGGTGATCTAGGCATGGTTGGGGTGTGTTCTAGCATCCTCCTAATGAGAAGTAAGTGTTCTACATTTCATTCTCTACTAAGTTTCACTGACATTCCATATCCCATAGTTTCTGAGCTTTTGAGCTATTTTTCCCTTTGAGAAAACTCTATCAAGTATGTATCCAAAGCATGAAGCAGTGACGACGATTAATAGGCTATGAAAATAGTTATCTCATGTCCAAAGGCCTATGAAGATATAAATTGTAGCCAGGATGAATATATTTCATATTTACAAAGGTAAGACCAAGTGAACATGAGTCTATGGAGTATCTGTTGCATACTCATGAAAGCGAATATGTTATTCTCTGCATTTGATGTTGTATAAATGGGAGTCAAATATTAGTCCCAATGATCAAGTAGTATGAGCAGGAGGTTGAATGAACCATTTTTTGGTTTATAATTAGTAAGGTATGCTTGAGATATAGTATTAAGGCCATCAAACTAGAGTAAAGGGTCAGTGCAAGAAGTTGGGTCTCACTTTTGGCCAAAAAGTGGAAGTGTTTTTCCTGTTTTTGAAATTTTTTGTCAATTGATGTCAAAATTTGAGGTATTTAGAGATTGAATATTAAAAAATTTCAGAAATAAAATTTTTAGTGTTCGGAATCTAGTTTTTGAATATGTAATTTATTTGTGCACCCATATGATAGATTATTTTTTTGGTATGGATCTTTAAAAACCACTTTTTCAAAATGCCTGTTTCAGGACCATACCATGCTTGTGTACGGACACCATAATTTGACACAAATGAATGAATTTTTGCAAATCCTTTTAAAGGGAGTTACCTAATACACCTAAGATTGATGACAATATTTTTTCTTAATTTTTTATTGAATAATTTTTTTATTATTAATTATTAATTGGCTATAAAGGTAAATTTTAAAACCTCTCGTGTACGGACCACATAATTTGATCAAAATCTCACTTTTTTCAATTTTTTTTTTTAACATCAAAAGAATTGTATGTAGATTGATGACATATAAATTAATTTAAGAAAAATTATAAAATAAAAAAGTTATTAAAGTTTTAGTAAATGTCACTTTTTAACGTTTAGGAGATAGTTTTGATTAATAAATAATGGAAAAATAGAAAATAAACTAATAACACTATAAAATTTACATTTTTGAAATCAGAACAGCAAGACCTATAATGGGTTTTTGTCTCGTCAAAAAATTCAATAGGAATGACTATAAAAAATTATTTCAATATAAAAAATTGTCGATTAAATGCCTTAGAAAAAAAAAGGAGTACAAAGGCATAGCTTGGTGGGACCAAGCCTATGCCATGCCTTTCCCCAAGGAAAAACCCCATGCAAAAGTCAGGAGCCATGCCAAATTCCCACTCATGTCTCACGAATCGGGCACCCGATTTGTAATTCAAAAATTAGGTGCCCGATTTGTTTAAATTGTTATACCGACTTTTTAAAAATTGGGCACCCGATTTTTTAAAAATCGAGTACTCGATTTGTAAATGGGTACCTGAGTTTTAAAAAATTGGGTGCCTGCTTTTTAAGAAATTGGGTACCCATTTTTGATGTACCCTTTGGGTCCTAAAGGCTGCCCCACCGATCCAATTTCAATGATTGAAATGATTGAACAATAGTTTCGACTTGCAACACCAAATTTTGTCACGCTTATTCTATTTTCTTGTCCTCTTATACAATTTTTAGGCTACTGATTCAAATTCAAAACTGGTGCAAACATGGGATCAAAACAATGAAGAAAGAAGAAAGCAAGAGTTCTGACAGATGAGGAGATTGTAGCAAATAAAGAGAATGAAGCACAACGTCAACGAGAGAGAAGACAGAGAATTAGAGACTTGAACAATGTTTCAAAGGAGAAAGACATTGAAGATACCACGATGGATGAAGAAGTCAAAGAAGAGAACCCAATAAGAGAAAATTTAGGTGCACAATCTAATTATGTGTTCAATATAGGTGTGTCTCCAAACCCTCGAATTTTCTCTCGTGATGAAATTGGTGATTTTTTAGAAGCAGGTTATGATTTAAACAATTTAGATTTTCTTCATGAGAAGCAATTGTCAAACGATCATGCACAAAACACTCCAATTGAAATGTTTGCCCCAAAAGAAATGCCAAGAAAATTTGAAAATGATATTCAAATCCCAAATAACAGTGAAAATAGTAAAGTGTCTGAAAATAAAAATTGCATGAATGTGGACATAGAAACACCAACTATTGAACAAACATGTGAGGATGATAGTAAAGTGTCTGAATATAATTTTCATATTCCTAATGATGTGTTAGATAATCTTGAGGGATTGGTTTCATGGAGACAAATTAGGACACATGCTAATAGATTGTATAGGCATTTTTTTTATAATAAGAAATTTGGGTTTCAATGTCAGCTAATGTTGCAACTAATTAAAATGTCTAAAATGCGAAAAGTAATGAGAAGGTTGGGAATGTATTCCAAACCCAAGAATAAAAATGAGTCTTTAAAACAAGTTGTATCCACTATTGCTAGTGCCTTTGATGTTATCGGAAAGAGAAGTCAGTCTAAAGATAAGAATGCAACACGAAAAGCAATAAAAACAGCTTTAGTTAACAAATCAACATCTGACAAAAGATTGATTACCAACATAAGTGGATATCTTAATGTGAATCGTAAGACTTTAGAAAGAGCTGTAAAGAGAAAGGTTAACTTTGAATGTGATCCAGCAAATATTTTATGGACTTCTAGTGGTAGACTCCCGAGATGTGATATGAAACTTCCTAGTGAAATCAAAAGTTTGATTGAAAATTTTTGGCATGATAATACAAGAGTATCACCTAATTCAAGAGATGTTCTTAAATTGAGAATTGGGTCAAAAATACGTGATCCACATCCTAAACACCTTTTGGACATAACTCAAACTGAATTGTTTAAAAAATTTGTAGATGGTAAGGTATTAAATATTACCATTAGTCAAAGATCTTTTGAAAAGTATAAACCATGGTATCTAAGGATTAACAAGGAAAGAATCACATGTTGTAAAACTCATATTCAATTTCGTTACCATTATGATGTATTTCAATTTATACATGGTACCATGCATAGTAAAGAAATGTTGCAAGAATGTGGTATAAAAATACCACCTCAAACTATAAAAGATTTCATATCAGGTTTGTTTTGTAAGCCACCTAATGATCAATACTTTCTTTTCAATGCATGTCTTTCTAGTACATGTGATATGTGCGACAATCTTTCTTTGTTAGATGAATGTTTACATGAAAATGCTTTGACTACTTTTGGACAACAATTAGTTGAGGTAAAAAGATTCAAAACTATTGAATATCCATTGAAGGATGGGAAGTTTGGAAGAAGGTGTGATCTATTTATAGATAAAGCTAGTTGTCATGCATTTATGGATGAGTTTAAGAGTGTGATCATACCAAAATATGTTAAACACTCTCAATATTCTAGATGGCTTGATGGACAAATTTTCATATGTAAGAATACATTTCCAATTGGTACTATACTTTCAGTTGTTGAATTTGCAGAGAACTACATGCTTGCACCGCAAGAAGAGGTACAACTACAATATTACAATTCAATGCAAGTAACAATTTATGTTCATATAGTTTATAGGCATGCACCTGATAGTACAGAGGAGGATCAAAAAATATTGAGAGAGTACCATTTCTTATTTAAGTGATAATAAACTCCATTCATCTGAATTTGTTCAATATTGTTTCAAGGTCTTTTATGATAATTTAAAAGAGAGACAAATTAAAATGACACAACATTGGATATGGTCAGATAATTGTACAGGACAATTCAAGAATGCTAGAATGTTCTATTGGTTGAGTAGGACACATAAGAAAACTAGCATCCAACATGTGTGGAGTTTTTTTGAGGCTAGACATGGTAAAGGAGAACATGATGGTGCTGGTGCATGTGTGAAGAGAGCCCTTAGTAAAGAGCAATTAAAATTTGAGGAAAGAGCTAAATTCAAAAATGCACATGAGATTGTCGAATGGTGTAACAAATATTTATACACTGGATCAAGTCAAAACTCTACAATCAAACGTTTCTTCTATCTAGTTGAAGAAAATAATATCCCTTCAAGATATGATTGTGATACAATTAGTGGTTCAGCTAAATGGCATTCATTTAGGAGTTCAGATTCTAACACTTGGACTATATGGATTAGGGAGCTTGCTTGTTTTTGTCAATTTTGTCTTGTAGGTGAATAGGATGAATGTGAGAATACAGAATGGGTTGAAGATTGGCAACAAATATCATTAGCACCTACTGACACACATTTTGAAGATGATATAGTAAATGAAGGCCAGAATGTTACTTTTGCATCAGAAGACTATGATCGTATTTTAGACCTCATAGAACCTGGTATGCACAATTTAATTAGATTTTTTTGTGATGTCATGCTTCAATTTATATAATTTGCATATGTACACGAGTGATTAAAGTGTTTCTATACTTTATCTTATCTTGTAGGACATGTTTATGTTGTTATTGCACCTAGTGATAATGATGAACATATTGAGTATTGGCTAGCTAGATGTGTGGAAGCTAAGAAAAAAAATGACATGTCATCAAGTGGACGATGATGGTTTTGAGAATCCAATCGGGTTTGTTGTTGTAGCTGGCACCTGGCTACGTAGATACCTAACAAGAAGAAATGGTTTGCCAGCATTTGAAGACTACCAAACCAAAAAGAAGATTTTACACTATTCTCATTTGGTTGTGGCAACAAATATCAAATTAGAAAGGTACAAAGGGAGACCCGCCAATAACGTATTATGGACAATTTCAATGGATGAGCATGAGACAATCATAGATGCATTGCAAAAGAGAGAGGATGCAGATGGTATAGTGGAATGACTACATTTAAATCAAACACATGTAAATTTTTTCATTATTGTATTATTTATATATATATATATATATATGTACTTATATAATTTAATTACATGTATGTTTGTGTTGTCAATACCCATTTAGAGAACTTATATACGTCTTATTCAGGTCTCAATTACAATTTATGCAAATTTAAGTGTTAAAGTGGATAAAACATCAACATCTTGTGCAATTTCACATAGTAAGTACATACAAATTACACATATATATTTACATAGTTCAGGTACCTTGAATATTAATTTATGTGTTTATTAACATGTGTGTTTTTTTTTTGCATTTTTATATTACAAGACCTCATTTGAAGAGATGCGTTCAACCAATTTTATGTTTCAAATGAGTTCAGTGAGCTATAAATATATCATTGACATTGTCTTACATATATTGTGAAATATGTTGTACAAACTAATTCAAAAATGAGAGTTTACTTCTATTTGAAAGTTAAAGGTATGTGCACTTGATAAATTATTATAAATTAATTGTCAATTTAAGTAATGACCTCCTATTTTGTTCTATTACTTTTACATTCAAGCATGTTTAAATTAATGTTTGTTTGAAGTTTCAAATTACTATTGATTGTAATATTAAAAACAAGTGACTTGCACATGATAATTTAAAGATCATTACTCATTTTATTCATTGTATTGATTATATCTTTCATTACCAAACAACACATTAAGATCACTTGTATGATGTACATTGTTAGGTACGTTATCCATACATGTGTGTCTTAAGGGGATATGGGAGTCCTAATAAGTCATTATGTCTGTTATACGTTATGATAGGTATTCAGATGTTTACTACCACATAATAGGTCTTATTAGGTGATAATGAGTCTTACATTACCAAACAACACATTACTTGATCACTTATGATACATTGTTAGGGACGTTATCAATACATTTTTTAATCGAGTAGGTCAATTTTATTTGTATGAATTATCTCAATGCATAAATTTGATGTTATATTTATCCAATAATGCTCTATAGATAGTTAAAATTATTGTTCATCTTGCATATATACTAACAAAATGTGTCATATGTTCATGAATAAAATATGTCAGAATAAATAAAATGGTTTGAATATACTTAAAACATGGTGAAACATAGTAATATATGTAATACATACACAAGCATGATAAGAAATCATAAAAAAATAGTACATGGTCTAACATACATCATAACATGATCTATGAAGTGAAAAAATACATGGTCTAACATACAGTTTTAACTATCCTAACACAAAGTGTACATACATCATAAATAATATATATATATATATCATAAAAACACAATCTATAGGTTCCAAAAAGACCTAATCTATCTGATCAAATGTCCTCTTTGCTCCATGCGAAGAGGACTCAGATGGATCATCATGTGTGAAACATAGTAATATATGTACTACATACACAAGCATGATAAGAAATCGTAAAAAAATAGTACATGGTCTAACATACATCATAACATGATCTATGAAGTGAAAAAATACATGGTCTAACATACAGTTTTAACTATCCTAACACAAAGTGTACATACATCATAAATAATATATATATATATATATATATATATATATATATATATATATATATATATATATATATATATATATATATATATATATATATATATATATATATATATATATATATATATATATATATATATATATATATATATATATATATATATATATATATACATACATCATAAAAACACAATCTATAGGTTCCAAAAAGACCTAATCTATCTGATCAAATGTCCTCTTTGCTCCATGCGAAGAGGACTTAGATGGATCATCATGTGTAATATGAGTCATCTCGTCATGTCGGACACCTTGTGAGGTAGATGTATCACCCTGTGTAACAGGAGGCACGTCTCATCATGTACTTGCTTAATTGAAATGGGTCTCAAAATCTAGTTTGAAAATAAATTAAATATTCACTACATAATAAAATAAATTATACCACATGAGATGGGTGTCGCTTAGTAACGGGAGGAGGCACACTGTCAAAACTACCAAACGCAGCAGTGGTGAGGTCCTCTAATTTACAATACATACATTTTTTAAATTTGATTTTAGAGCATAATGAACTATACATTATGTACATAAATCACAATATTGACCTCAAATGATGATGTAGGTACCTCCATCTGGCTAAGTCCTGTGCTCTCAGCAACACTCGTGGCGACATAATCATAAAATTATGGATACATAAATGTTTAGTCAAAATTAAATATACATGAATATAATCAAAAAGTATATAATTTGTACACTACATTTTTTATACACTATAAATTAAACATGTATATATAATGTATATATCATACCTGAGTGGTAGCCAATGTCACAGATGTGTCTACAGGTATGCTAGCATGATAATCATAAGATGGAGTCAAAAATAAACTATACCGAGGCCTGTATGAATGAGTACGATATCCATGCTCTTGTTCGTAAAATCAAAACACATAATATATATATACATGTGAGTCAAAATTGTTTAGATTATAAGTTAATAATAATGTGCATACATAAAAATAATACAAATTATTTGTCTTCAGTCAAAAGTTCATACTGCATGTATTTGAGGCTGTGCCTCAGTGGTAATTGGAGTAGGACTTGTACTAACATCAGTATGTGTAGATGCAGACAATCCCTGCAAAATCAAATAAAAAGAACATATGAGCACATGTTATTAAATTTGAATTTGAATGTACATTTTTACAGTGTAATTCAAAGTGCATACCGTATAAGGGACGCCAACATCTGTAGGTCTCGAAAAAAGACTATACTGCCTCCTAGGAGGAACAGTGTCATCCATCCTCTGTTATTTGAAAAGTACAAATTAATATAGTTAATACAATTACACATATATGTAGAAAGTAAATAATTATGTACACTTTATATTTATATTGAAATTAAAATTTTACCTACTGGTCTTGACTCTCTCCAGGCTCTCCCTGCTGCATGAGGTCAACAAATGATGACATGTCTATCTCGTCACTACCATCACCATAGGCAGCGTATACATCATCATCAAAATCTGCACCCTCAGCATAATGGCCATCGTGTGCTACACTAGGATCGCTCTGGGGGCCTGTGCATATGCCTCCACAGCTAGTACAAACATGTCCAAGTGGAGGAGCATGTACCGCCTGCGTCCACTACTATACCAAATTGCCCGAAAGGGCACTCAAATGGGTAAAAGTAGATGAAATCACATGATGATGGTGAGGAGCAGGCACAACAAGTGCAGGAAGAGGTACAAGGGGCTCAGCTCGCCTGTGGTTTCTCATTCTGTCACTCAGCTTTGCCCCAGGCCTATCTCGAGGCATCCCTCTACCAACCCCCTGAAATGCTTTCATATCAAAATAGTTGGGTTTCAAACCCAACTCAAACTCAGCCCATAAATTCCTAAGGAAGTACATGGGCACCTCATGATTAGCGTGTGGTGGATGGTCAAATACCATCCACCACCACTCCCAAAAATGTGCTGCTATGCGTGGATGTGTACACCACCTAATGAAAATGCAAGGCTTCTTCTCACTAATTGGTTCACCCATCTTAGGGTTTACAAAATAATGTTGAAAATTTCCTTTACCTATATGTAGGTTATAAACCTCTCTATATGATAAGCCATCAGAGTAGAAGGCACACATGCTTTCCCTCCATGATCTAAATGAATTGATGTCTACATCAAAATGATGAATGGAGTCAACCATGCCTTGCATGCTATCTACGAGACGTAGTAGGTGAGGGGGGGGGGGGGGGGGGGGGTGCCTCTCACGTCGGATAGCCTCTATATCACTCATGAGGTCGTTGAGGTTACACCTCATGGTCTCGCGGAGCTCATCCGCGATGGGTGGTGGAGGTGTGGGTGGGGGTGGAGGTGGAGGTGGAGGTGGAGGTGGAGATGGAGGTGGTGGAGGTGGGGGTATGGGAGGGGGAGGGGGTGGCAGTGGGTCCATCAAATATAATCTGCATATATATTTAAACAACATAAAACATAAAACACATCAAAAATACATCACAACATAATACATGTATGAAAAAATTACTATTTAATAAAATTTAAATCTAAAATTTATCAACTAGATCTATATAAATGTACATATCTTTATTAAAATTATATCAATTAAATTATAAATAAAGTTAAACACCTAAGTCAAATTAAACATTAAATACTAAAATTTTAAGTACGAACTCATTATGGATTATACATGTTCATGTCTCAGGATGAAACAAAGTTAAGATTATGACAAGGTTATGGTTTACAATTTTTCTATGTTAACAGTTTTCATGATGGCTAAGCTTAAGATTATTATAATGATTGCGATCCTTTAATGTTAGGGAACTTACCTAGGATTATGGTTTTAGTTACAATTATATTTACCTGTATTAGATATTTATTATGGTCCTAAGACGAGAGTTAAGGTTACAATTATCTAATGAAAGCTTAGAGATAGAATTATGAATTGATTAAAAAATATTTATGATTTTAGTTTGAATCCTAACTATTATCCGCTTAGTTCTACAAAAAGTAGTTGGCTAATAAAAAGTATTCTCTAGAAAGGTGTCGAAAATGCTCATGTCATAGAGCACATGCTAACAATTTCTCCATTGTTGATCAGATTATAGAATTATTTGCAAAAGTTTAGATTACATTGCACACAAACAAAATGTTACAAGAAAACTGGGACAAGACAATGGCACTAATTCTAAAGGTATGTTCTGACTTCTTGTCACATTTTGGAATAACCATGTAAAATTCACCTTTGGCATTTACATTAGACAGGGGAAAAGATGTAAAGGTGAAAATATAAGAAGTTGCATATAATGTGTAAATTATATTGAGTATATATGTATGGGGAAGCACCATCATATTATGTACATATACAGGTATTGAGATAAACATCTCTTACAAAAGCAATTTCAGAAGATCTCAAAAATAGAGTATGGCACCAAGTTGAAAACCTTCTTGCAAACTATAAGTGTAGATCATGTCAGGTAATGAAATAATTTACATGTGAACCCTATCCCTAACCATGTATAATAATCCTAATTCTAATCATAATCCATAATTCATTACCTTATGAAGCTTTGGCTATCCATTCTATTGCCAAAGTAATCCCTTGGGTATCCACGAAATGATCCTAATAGATTTATATGGAAGACCAAATTGATTTAAATAAAATGAGCAGGAAGAAGACAAACTTACACCCAATATTCAAGGAGAGAATATTTTAACATACTTGAATTCTACCAACCAAAGTGAGATAATTAGAGTTCCAGTTGTTGAGTTTTCCAAAGATTTTCTTGTTGATATAAAGACACATTTCATTTATATGTTAGGGTTTACTACAGATGGAATCCCTAGGTACCTAACCACTTAATTATGAAATCTCCATCCAATACCATATTTACTACACAAGGTAGATCCTTGGAGAGTAGATCCTCTAATTAATTATTTGGAGAGAAGATCCTCTAACTTTTAGAGACAACTAGTTATCTCTAAGGAGATAATGTAATGAGTCAATGTTCAACAATAAAAAATAAAGAGGATGCAAGAGGACACCCTTTCATAATTTATCTAGGGAGTCCTAAAAATTATGATCTAACCCCATTAATTTCTTTACTAAAACCTTGACACCAAGCATAATAGAGGACACCATTTGACATTTAATATTGGATGGAGGGCTTGCAACATCATTGAATAGTGAAACTCCATTCCACATTTTTGTAGACATTTTCATAATCAATTACTTGAGTATGCCTACACTCTATCCTAGAAATGTTTCTCAATCCAAAGTCTTCCAATAGGTTATCAAGTTCTCCAATATCCATAAATATCCTTAACAAAACACTTTTTTGTAGGGTTAATGATCTTGGGTAGGATATCTTCTAGTCTAGAGGCTAAGACCTTGGCAATAATTATTTTGTATGATACGCATTTAGGAGTGTCCTGTCTCTAATTTTTAATGACATTCTTATCTCCCCTTGGGGATCAATTGATTACTTGACCTAGGGATTTTATGAATCCTTTGTTGATCACTTGATCAATTTTATGAGCCCTCCATTGATTACTTGACGTAGGGATTTCTCATTACTAATTTTTTGGACATGGAGGAGTTGACTTATGATAGAAATGGGTTTATCACCTGGAATAATGCATCTTCATTCTAGGAATGATGGTTCTCATTTTATCCCTATATTCTAAATCATTTTGAACTATCATCATCTTCTAACAAAAAAGATTGATAGTAAAATTAGGAAAAAGATCTTACTATATATATCACTAGGGGGTGGGTATTTCTTTTTATAGAATAAGGCAATATTTTGTTATGTGGCCTTCCATTCTGCAAAGGTAATAAACATTTAGGCTACCCATCTAAGGGTCTAGTCTGAGCTCGTACTCGCACTGATGTGGACACCTCCACCTCTTGATGGTCAGGGAGGGTTAATTAGATGCCTGATTCATTCAAGTCTCTTCTAATTTTTTTATGATGTATCATTTTGAGACCTTGATATCAATGTTTAATTAGTTTTAGGATTAGGGTTCAATTTGGTTTGTACTATTTGATTAGGTTTACATGCTTAGGTTTCAATTAGGACAAGAGTTAATAAATTGAATTAAGTTTTAAAGTGCTAAATTTGGTTTTAGATATAGAATTATAGTTAGAGCTTTTAGATTAAAAACCAACATTAATTCAAAAAAGTTAGGTTTGAATTTTGTTTTAAAGCGTTCAATATATTATTGAGTTCTAGTTTAGGGTGATTTGGTTTAGTCTTAAGGTCATCGTTTTAACTTGGTTCAATCTTCTAGCCTGGTAATGGTTCAATTTGGTTAATGGTTGGGGAAAGGATTTTTAAGGTTAAATTCAAGGTTTCTACTCTTAAGTTGGGATATATAATTAGGTTTATGATCATGGTTTAATTCAATTTGGTTTATAAGTATAATATTAATTAGTTAAGGGCCAGGGTTACCTTTCAATCTTAGGGTTTGACATTTATAAAATTAGTACTCAAGGTAAGATAGGAAAGTTATTTAATTATTTATATATTACCCGGTGTAGGTTTTAGCAAATCAATATTACTTATGTTAAGATGATAGTAAGGGTTATGATTAGAGTTAAATTCAATACAAATTGACATTATAGAACTAATCCTAAATGATGCCCATCCAAGGGATCCAAAGAACTAATCAAAAGTTTTACCAAGCAAGCAATAACATACACACAATAATTTACATTTATAAAAAACATAAGAGATTGCATTCCTTAATGAGCACATTTACATTTCATTTTTAAGTAATTATAAACTACTAAAAGTAAAATAAATAACGTGTCCACATGAAAGTTCATATTAACTACTTATGTTCAATCCATTTAAATAATTTATATACATTTGTTCCGAAAGCCACTTGGCAAATTAATTTGGAATGCACAATCATCGACTATACATGTCATAGGGTATGAAAGGCTGAAAGAATATACATTTATAAAATAGTTTACATCATCCATTTTCGATCCATGAAACAAAGTACAATACAATTTAAGTAAAATAATTTTAAATACTATAAGTTTTTTGTTTGGATCCCTTGGTCGGCTGTTATGTGATTAAGTATTTTATAATATGTTTAGGGTTTTATTTATATGGTTAGGTCGAGATTATAGTTTAAACAATAAATTTAGGTCGAGGTTATAGTGAAAACAAGGTCGAGGTTAAATAGTTAAAACAAGGTCGAGGTTATATGGTTTTAGGTCGAGGTTATAGTTAAAACAAGGTCGAGGTTAATATATGGTTTTAGGTCTAGGTTATAGTTAAAACAAGGTCGAGGTTATATGGTTTTAGGTCGAGGTTATATTTATTTGCAAAATTACATATTTAAACAATAAATTTACATCTAATCTAATAATTCAACATTGTAATAAATACATAAATTAAATACATTTCAAAACATCTTAAATAATAATTTTTTAAATAAACATTTACGAAACTATATTTTAATTAACAAATACAAAAATTTAAACATTTAAGTTCATTAACAATGTAAATTTACAATTTTACGTACATATGAAAAGTGAAAAAAAAATTATAAATTAACATACATATTAAATTGAAAATTGAAAAAAATAAAGTAAAATAGTATAAAACATATTAAAATACCTGTGTATCAAAAACTAGCAGCAAGGGGGTAGTCGGTAGGACTGAGAAACGGGCTCCCGTATGCGTCTCTAAGCGGGCTCCCATTTTTGAGGTTATGAAAATGACCTCTAAAATGCCAAAAAAGCAATTTATAAAAATATTACAAATCGGGTACTTGATTTTTAAGAAATCGGGTACCCGATTCTTAAAAAGGTGGGTGCCCGATAGTTAAGCGGCTCGGGCACCCGATCCTTTTTAAATATTGGGTACTCGATTCTTAAAATTTTGGTCGGGTGCTCGAAGCATAATTTTAAAAATGGGTACCTAATTTTTAAAAAATCGGGTACCCATTTCTGAGAAGTACAATTCCGCAGATCTGACTTCCGCGGAATTGTGACCCAACTTCATGCCATCACCCATGTATATATATATGTATTTATATATATATATATATGTATATATATATATGTATGTATGTATATATATATATATGTATGTATGTATATATATACATATGTGTATATATATATACATATATATATGTATATATATATACATATATATGTATATAGATATATACATATATATGTATATGTACACACACACACACACACACACACACACACGCACACACACACATATTGCAAGCATGGAATAAAACAACATCAACACACATTCAGTCAAAAGATCACAATGAAATACTTAACCAATCCAAGCAATCAAAGAATCTCAAAGCAACACTAAAACCAAAAACAACAACTCAACAAAGGCCACCAAACACATTTGAATCCAAAAGATCCCTAATTCAAAAAGTCAAACACTAGAGGTCAAGAAATCCAAAAAGGGTAGCCAAATCACCTCTCAAAAAGTTTTGATCATGTCAAAAAGTGCTCGTTGGTTGCCTGAGAAAGTTTTCTGACAAACCTAGACACCACTTTTGGATAGCTAGGTGATACTTTTTACTATAGCTAGATGATACATTTTTCTTAGGTGGTACTTTATACTAAAGCCTAACAATACTTTCGACTATGGCTAGGATTTTTTTTTTACTATGGCTAGGCCACACTTTACTAGTGTCATACAATATTTCACACTACTATGGTACGATACTTTTCTAGTATCACCCAATATTGAACAAATATCTTCTAGGTTCAAAACCAAAAGGAAAAATGATAACTTTAGAAGGAAAAAAAGGTAAAGAAATCCACATCAGGGAGTGCTAGAACCACTATAATCAAGGAAACATCACTTGAAGGCAAGAAATGCAAGACACCAAGCAACATGAAGTAGAACACATTTATCCATCTGATCCATAACAACATATATGAAGGGAAATTTAGAAAGAAACATCACAATGTACATACAATGCTCATAAACAAAAAATCATATGAAGAAATCATAAACAACTAAGACTCATGCTAGGTTCCTCCTAACTGTAATGGTATAATGAGATTGTATGCATGCATCCTAGCCATCCCTTGAGTCTAACATCCAAAACTACCAACTAGATAGTTGGAGGTATCTTATGAGGGCATTGCTACTACAATGTAATAACAACATAAGAACATGAAGATCTAACATGCTAATCCAACAAAGCATAGGTTCTCCAACTAATAGTGAATCACATCATCTAACCATATGCTAAAACATCATAATGAAGGAAAGCATCAATGAAACTAGCATCATCTAAACATGATATCCAAGTATTCCAATTAAAGCATAATTCACAAGGAAACATACTCTAGAAACTTGAATACACCAAATGAAAAATCAAGCATCAATCTCAATAAGAAATAGACCATATTTGTACACCAGTCCCCAACAGTGGTATAGGTATCTATGCCTTTGAACAACATGGAACCCATAGGCCCACTCCCACCATGTTGATGGAGATAATGATCCAACCAAAAACACACAAAACAACCATCCATGGCTAATACTCAAGCTAGAAAGTAAAGAGGACTAAAACTAAGATCACAAGACAATGCAATTACAACAGGTCCTGGTAAGACACTCTACGGTTTGACTATGTAGGGACTCTAGTGGAGAGTAAGTCACTTAGCATGGTGAAGTACAAGCTAAAGATTGTGTGGAATCAAACTCCCTATGGAGGTCATCACACTATGTCCTCGGATCAACTCTAGGTGCTCACGTATTTAATTATCTTAGATTTATTACCCAATAATTTATTTAGTTATCAATTATTTAGAAACTTTTTCTCATAAACCTTACTAGGAACACGACCTAGGGTTATGAGAGAAGCCTCTCCACAAATCCTTACCCTACATACCTATGCTCATCACATGATGAGTGCCTATAGGAAATGCATGTTCCCAACCCAACCCTAATGAAAATAACTCCACCAATGAAAATTGAGAGATCAAGCCTCATAAGTACATGAAAAACACACTCACACTTGCTCGTGTGTGGGCACACCAACAATATGAAGATCATACAAACAATGAAGATCATATAAACAAGGGCTAGATGAGAACACAAGCTAACCAATACTTGACCGAGTACAAGATTTGGAGTACAAATGTAACATTCATCCCAATGTAACATAAAAGTGCAACCATTATTGTATTGACATCCTAAAAAAAATCCAAATCCAAAACTAACACCATGCCAAGAAAACCAAAGAAAACTAGGCAGTATAGAAATCAAGGCAAAACCATCAAAAACCCAACATTAAAGAAAATCAACAAAAATAAAACCCATTTTACCCTAGGGTGAATGAGCCAAAAAAATCCAATAACAATTGGATTTGAACACTATATGCAAAAATGACCAACATAATGGTGCAAAACCCCAAAATCCCATCCCAAAAATTAGGGAAATGCTCATAGTTGACCAACCAGGTAGAGGCAACACTCAAAAATTGAGAGGAACACTAGTTCTCAAACCCTCTAACAAACTAATACCAAAAATGGAAGTAGAAAAATAGATGAAATAGGAAAATAGGAGATCCCTACCTCATAGCCAAAAGGGCAAATACAAGAATCTGAACAATAAAAAAAAAAAATCCCACAAAAACTACCAAAAGTCATGGTAATCTAAGGACTCCTTGAGATGGATCCAATGAGACCAATCTCACAATGGTCCCAGCTCGTAGCTCCTAAAGTGAACAAAAATGCAATCCCACAGAAGAGGATTTGAAAATTTGGTCTCAATTTTCCATTTTCAAAAAGTGAGAAGGGAGGAATAAAATTTCTTTTTGGATACTTATTCACTTTTCAAGTGAATAAAGGATTAGGGTAATTAAATAGGTCACCTAGTTAAACCCTAAATCAACTAAAATGAAAATAGGCTATTCCAAATAATCAGAATTCAATATAGCAAAGCTATCAAGAATTAAATTAAATTAAATAATGTCCAAATTTCCCTTAAACTAAAATGACAAAATTTCCTTTATAACATTCATGACAATTGCGAACCTATAAATTCATAGACATGCTTACATGTATAATCATATAATGATCATGAGTTTAGATTTATTAAATCATTGAAGGGTTTAATTTAAACCTTTAAATAGGATGTGTCAACCATACAGGGACGACATTGGTTAAATATGAACATCTAAATCACTAACTCCATGTGGCATTGCTAGGAACATAAATCCTGCACATGAAACAACATGATCAAGTGAAATTGCATATAATAACATAACCAAAGAAATAAATTCATTAAATCACCTAGTTTAATGATTGATTTAATTAAACTTAATGGATCCATTTACATCACTCACTCTCACATAAAGCATCATAGAGAAAGAATGAAGTAAATAACTATATCATCAAATCCATGATATAAACATAATCAAAGGATATCTCCAAATATAGGATAACTAGATATCATTATAAAACATATTTTAGTGCCTCTCCCATTTGATTTTTGGAAGTCATCCTGATGGATGCTAGCTTGGTGATCTTTACTTATGATGTGATTGTGCTACAAATATTTACATCATTCTTACAATAATATTTTACTATTATACAAATCAATGATTTAAATAGATTATTCTAATAAAATTAATGAGATGCTTTAATTATGTGATTTCTTATAATTATTTCTTTGACTATTATATATTATGCATCTACACTTGATTGTGTTTTTTTATTGTGTAGGACTTTTATCCCTAGCACTAGAACATGGAGTTATCTACCAAACCTTTCATGTTGAGCCAATATCATCCCTGTATGGATGATGTATCTTTTATTGATATTTAAATCCTTTGATAATTGGAAAATCCAAATTCATAATCCATTAACTGATTATGCCTGAAAGTGTGTCTGTGCATTTAGGAATCCATAGTGGTCATGGAAGTTATTCTAATTATTGTGATTTAATGTCTTAAGGGAATTTTGGGCTGTACCTTATTTTATTTTATTTTTGGCAGCTTTATTGTAGTTGAATTCCAATCACTTAGAATAAACTTTTTTTGTTTGGGTTGATTAAGGGTTCAGCTAGGTGATCTGGTTAATTGCCCTAATCCTTGTATTCACTTAAAATGTGAATATATATCCAAAAAATAATTTTATTCCTCACTTCTCACTTTTTAAAATAGAAAATTAAGCAAAAATTCAAAATCCTCTTCAAGAAGAAATATTGTTTTGTTTGTTGTAGGAGTTACAGGCATGGGATCGTCGTGAGGTTGGTCTCATTGGATCCTACTCGGGAAGACCTTGGATTGCTGTCACTTTCAAAAAAACTTGTGGGGTTTTTATTTTATTGTTTAGATTCTCATGTTTTCTCTTTTGGTTATAAGGTAGGGCTCTCCTATTTTCCTATTTCAGCTCTATTTTTGCTTCCATTTTTGATAGTTGTATGTTAGGAGGTTGAGAACTAGTGTTCCCATCCTTTTCTTATTGCTATTTCTACCCACCTGGTCAAGTATGAGAATTTCCCTATTTTTTAGGATGGGGGTTTGGGGGTTTTCACCGTTATGCTAGCCATTTTTTGCATATGGACTTCAAACCCATATGTTATTTGATATTCATGGCTTTTGTATGCAAAGAAAAAATGGGTTTTAGGTTTGACTTTTTTGGGTTTTTCGCTTCAATTTGCATGTCACCCTGATTTCTCAAGTTTTATTGGCATAAAGTTGGTGATGGATTCAAATTATATGTAGGGATATCTATATGACCCTTGATGTTTTATTTTGTTTGCATTGGGATGCATGAAAATCCATACTCCCAAATTTAGGTTGGTAGATTGTGTGTTCTTGTTATGTGGCATTTTCGTGATTTGATTTATGTAGAATCTATGCTCCCAGATATAGGTTGGATGACTGAGTTGTCATTCTAATTTTATTTTATTTCTTTGGGATTTATGCTAAATCTGTACTCCCAGATATAGGTCAGTTGAGTAGTTTTTTGATTCTTGGTATTTTATTGGTCCTCATATCCAACCCTTGCATTGGTTACTTGATTATATCATTAATTTGGTTATTCCCACATAGGAGCATGTGCACATGCTTTTGATGAGATCTTTCGAGACCAAAATCTTGGATATAAGCCGATTGAGGGATTATTCATTTGGGGGTTGGGTTGGGAACTTGTATTGCCTTTGGGCACTCATTGTGAGATGAGCATGGGTATGTAGGGTAGATGTGTGGAGTGGCTTCTCTTGTATACCCCAATCCTAGAAGTGTCAGACAAGGTAACATGAAGAGGTTCTAACAAGTGATAAGTAAATTATAAATGGGTACTAAAACTTAATAAAAGACAAGATTTTATAACACCTAGCCTCTTGAGGGAGTTGATCGAGGGTGTGTGTGTCTAGTCTCCTAAGGGAGTTGATTGAAGGCACAATATATAGCCTTCTATAGGAGTGGATTGAAGATACATATTGAGTCCAGCCTCCCAATGGAGTTGATTGAAGGCTTGAAGTATTTGTGCTACCTGATGCCAAGTAGTTACATTGTACTAGAGTCCCTACATAGCTATCCATGGGTAAATGCACCAAGTTGTGGTACAAAAAGTGGGGTATAAGTGGACACCTTTTTTCTAAAATCAGGAACTTCTAACCTTCAACAAGAATTTGAAGTTAGTTACACTCAAAATTTTAAGATATGACAAAAACAAAAGTAGTAGTCTTTTGAATCTAGTTTCTAAACTACTAGTCTTTTTTCAAAATAGTTTAGTTTTAGGTCCTTAAAAGAGGGGGCCACAAGAAGTGGTATTGTTTATTTTAAAAAAACATAACATAGTACAAAGTGTGGCCGCCCTAAAATTTTAATTTTTTTTAAAAAAAAATTTAATTGCTCTAGTCAAAAGTTACCTAATACTGTGTAGTTTATCCTAGTTTTTTCAAGTAATTTTATAATGTGTATTTTTTTATGAATTTTTTAATTGGACACATCCAAAAAATGTGAAATATCTGTGTGCTCCCCCCTAGAAACGATTGAAAACTAATCTAAAATCTAAAATTCTTTTTTTTTCAAAATGTGTAGAATGGAATCTAGTTTCTAAAAAACTAAGTTATTGTGAAATTCGATGAATGAGCTAAAATCTATAGTCCAATTAGTACATGTTGGCTTTTGACAAAAAATGAAAATACATTCAAAAGAAATTATAATTGAAAGGCTTGAAATTGTTCAAATTAAAATAA
>CM053793.1:302408441-302425941 GCA_028749045.1 Cupressus sempervirens
TCCTAGTTCAAAATAGATTTACTATAGGGTATAAAATGTATCATTTTAGTATAAGTTGACATATATTTGATGATTTATATAAGATATATCTCAATATATGCAATGATTCATTTGAGATAGGTTCCAAACCTCTCTGAGTTAAGATAAAGATTCTAGGAAATTTTAGGGCTTCACAAATTCAAACTTAGCCGAATTTCAAGGCTTCAAGATTTCAAAGTTTAGCCAAATTTTAGGAATAAATTTTTATTTTTTCAGCATGGTGTTTAGTAGATGAGTGGTTGCAACTTTATACCCTCCTCTTCTGCATGACCATTGTTGTTCTCTACTTCTAATTCTTGATTATGATATGTTTAGTGGATATGGACTTGTTTTCTAACCATGCTAGGAGATTTTACCTTGGGTTTGAAATAGATCATCCCATTGGTATATTCTCATGATTTGTGTTGGTCTTTGGTTTGTGTGTTTCTATTTAGAGCTTGGAGATCTTTGGAAGTAGTTTTAAGACTTCCACTGGTGTAGGTGAACATGTGAGTCTTATCATGTTCCCTATTCTTATCACCTTGTTTTGGTGTTTCACTTACACTTGGTTACTTTATGTTTTTGTTAAGTAACTTATCTTAAGAAAAAAATTATTTAGTGCATGTTTTATCCTTGTGTTCCAAGGATCTCTGGGTGGGGCATTGCACATACTATCATCTCAAAAAGACATTGTTACCACATTTTGTTTGCCCCGCCAAGTTTCAAAATTCAAATGTTACTCGTCCAATGGCTAGTTCCCACAGTTAGTATTATTTTAATGCCAAGCCTTATGTTATATTTTGTGGCCTACAAAATTCTCTGCCATCGGATCGAGGTAGATCAACAAATGGCACCATCGCATTATGGGGAAGTTGTGCAGGATTTACGATGGCAACATAACGCCTTGATGACACATTGCGTTGGTGGGTCCACTTTCAGCGAATACGTCCTAGTGTTCGGTGGTCAAAAAAGTTCTGCGACACCATAGGCGCTATGTCACTATCGCATATTGGCCGAGAAATATCCATAGCGACATGGTGCCTAGCCGACACGTGGCCCCCCGTGGGGTTGAGTCTTGGAATCTACTAGGTCAGCGCTTCAAATGACCAATCGAGAGATGCTAGGTGTATGAATCAGAACACAGTTGCATCATGGGACTAGGTCATCAACGTCGTCAGTGCCGTCAGAGGTTAGAATCTTTGCCGTCAGATCCGTGAAGATCAACAGCAGGCACCATCATGCTATGAGGAAACTGCATGAGGTTTACCATAGCGACATGGCACCCTTTTGCCACGTGTTAGTGGGGCCCAGTTGCAATAGGGTACATCGGATAGATGTCGCCAGGTGTCATTCAGGTGTAGTGCATTCTGCGGAGGTGGTGCCAGATACGATGGGCCTAGGGTGAAGTAAGTACGACACATGATGAGTCTTGACGATCGTCAGATCTGCAGAGATCGATGGCAGGTGCCATCACGCTATGAAGAAAATACACGATCTTTATGTTGGCGACATAGCACCCTATTGACGCGTGTCTCACTGGCCCGGTCAAGGTTGGCGGTGAGCAGCTAGCGGTTATGGTTAATGATAACAGTCTGAAAGGTGGTGCGATTAGTCTGATAAAGAAGGTCAACCACGGAGGACTCCCCAGGTGGCAGAGTAAAAAGATATGATTGGCCCGCGTGGCCTAGTTGGTGCATATGGAACCATTTAACCTCAACGCCCTTGGTGATCCATGAACCAAGAAGTGAAGGTGGTCGATTTTATCTTGCGATCTGATCTTCATGATCGATCTTGACCTAGCAAAAATGAATGCAAAACATAGGGAAACACTCCATCCATCCAGTCGACCCATCTACTGTGTCAAGATCATTCATTGGTGCCGCTTCTATCTACTTGAGGCATTTCTCAGAGGAATATCAAATTTTTACTCAAAACCACCAGATCTTTGATCAGATTTTTGAGGGCAAGAAGTTATTACCAGTAGTTAATGCAAAGCTAATGCCCTCAGTTATGCCTGAACTATAAAGGAAATTTTGTAATCTTTTCCAAGGGTCGACTCTTTTTGATTTCTTTGATATTGCTCTGCAACTCTCAGTGTAACATTCCCTGTGCCTTTGAACTGAATGATTCTTTGGTTTATCTCCTTCAACCATTAATGTGTATGTGCATCCCTTTTGCCTCTCATTGGTGTATTGTTGAGATCTGTAGCCTACATACTGTATCTATTTTTGCCTACTAGGTAATATATGAGTGAGAGTCCTCTTTCCTTGTGTTATTCAGTTTGGTTTCCTAATCTGCATGTGGTTATTAGATCAAAATAAGTCTATATGTGTATATCCTTAGTTTCATTCTGGTTCAATAGTGCATACATGGGCAGAAATGGGTCTGAACACTCTATTTTGGTGCATCACTTCCGTAGTTTAGATAGGATAGAGTTGTTTTTTTGCATCTCCTTCTTCCCCTTTTCCTTCCAAGAGTAGTTAGGTGTGCCCTGATAGTAAGAGGAAGCCGGCCTTCTCCAGAGACTCAACCTCACAGTTCAAGTCCCACAACTTGGAGGTTGTTTCCATGTTTCACTAGGTTGTCCTCGCGCATAGGCCTTGGACAAGGGTGCAAACCTAAGTGACAACAGACATCATCATGCAGATATGATCAACTGAACAACATAGTAATCTAACATCTATGATATTGGAAATCAAAGTATAACATCTGACCATCAAGCCATGTCAATTTTAAAAATAACATGAGTAAAAAGTATCTCTCAGATCAAAATATAACAAGGTACAAACTGCCAACACGAGAGGCACTACACAACTAAAGGTGAAGAAGGAGACAAGAAAGCTAGGGATTATGATTATAGAATTGAGTCAATCTCTAAGGAAAGGAGAACTCAAATATTGAGGACTAAATAGGAAATAATAACAAAGAATCTAGCAAAGATGATACCTAGGATAAAAAAGATAAGGACACCTATGATACTAAGGTTGAAGAAATGTTATAGAAATCTGATAACAGTGCCACTGGGGAGGAATTTAAACATAAGAAATAGATGAAGAGTTTGAGAAGATTATGCAGGCAAATAAGAAAGTTCATAATAAGGTTATGTTATTCGGCTTAATGGTTACAACCACATTTTTATCAACTCCATGGCTAAACAAATCAAATTTCTAGTCAATGTTGTGCCCTCTTAGGAGAGTAATATTAAAAAGATTAAAAAAGACGTAAATGAAAAAATGAAGGTCCTCAATGAAAATGTTTTATCACTTAATAATAAGTTTGACAATTCTATTACTAGCATTCAGCTAGGTGTATTCATTTTGACCATATGCAAGGTTAAAAAAGAAATGATGAGGAAGATCATCTTTTGCACTGTCACAACTGATAGAAAATGTAAGAAAGATGGTATGTAGAAGGAAAATGTGCATGTGGAGATAAAGAGTGTAGAGGATATACCCAACTAGATAGAAGATCTCAACTACGTATTTGAGGAATGGGAGATCATCAATTTGGCCTAGTTCCTCTAGGCCCTAGTTTTCCTATTTTCTTCTTTAATATTGAGTACTTTAAGTTACTTTATTTTAATGGTTAGTGTGCTTCTTCTTTTAATTTTGGGACAAAAACTAAATATTGTTATGTTAAATCTAGATCATTTTAATCAGCAGTACTCTAAAACTGAGTTACCAATTTTGATTATTAGCTTTGGGTTGATAAGTTAAACTTTGAAACTAATAGTACTTTACCTTTTTTTTAATAAGCTTTTATCTATCTTGGGTCTCTAGCAGTTTGTGTCAGAGATGGTCTTTTCTTCTACTTGGCTATAATGGCCCAAAGAAAAAAAGTTCTCTTGATTCTATGTGTTTCTTAGGTTTAGGACCCTTTTCCTACCTCCTTTAATTAAAAACATTTTTAATCAATCTTGGTGGTAATTTAATAGTTCAACATATCCTTTTGATCAAATTTAATTTCTTTCATGAATAATTACTAGTAATAAATTTCTCTTATTTCTAATAGGAGTTTCAAATTAATTGAATTTAATACAATTAGAGTAGGCTTAAATGTTAAATTAGCCCAGAACAAAGTAAAATGGCACAATAATAGTTGTTGTGATATAAGGAAATATGACAAAAAATTACAACAATATAGAGTTATGTAACTCATAAATAAGAATATATTAATCTAACTTTCTTACAAACATTATAATTTTTAAATAGCTTTGAACTGTGTAATGCTTGTTTATACAAAATACACATTTAGAGATGTAATAAAAGGATCTAAAATAGTTTCTTTTAGAATGTTCTATATCCTAACATGTCCTACTCATATTCTGGAATGCTCCATAGAAGACTCTAGAACTCACAATCTAGAATGTTCAATAGAAGACTCTAGAACTCATGACATTGAATTTTTAATAGAAGACTCTAGAAATTTTCTCCCATCTCCTCTAAATCATTCTAAACAATCTTAATCTTCCTTAACATCCCCCCTTGATATTGGATAGAAGAAATAGAAAGAGGAGGAAAACATGATATTAATATCCCTCGTTAATGTTCACTTCAATCATGTCCAACATATCATGTAACTTCAAAAATTTCACCTCAAGCTTACTCTTACTAAATATATCATCTTTTTGATCTTCACATGGAAAAAGTTAGAGGTTAACAATATTTTCTTTAACATGATCCCTGATATAGTGAATAACAATATCAGTGTGCTTTATTTTAGCATGGAAAACAAGATTATTTGCAACTTGTATAGCACTTTAATTGTCACAATAAAAATTAATAGAAAAATTTTGTACAAAGCCAAGTACAAATAAAAGATTTTGAATCCAAACTGCCTCTTTTCTTATTGTTTTTTTCTCTATATTCTACTTCACATGAAGATAGTGATATAATTACTTCTTTTGGCTACTCCATGTAATTGGACATGATCCAAGCTAAAAAACCAAGCCTCTAGTAGCTTTTTTGTGATTAATATCACCACCCCAATATGCATTTGTAAAGCCAATCAAAGAAGATAATGAATCGTACTTATATTGTATTCCATAGTATGCCATTCTACAAATATATCGTAAAATACACTTTGTAGCCATCCAATGACTTTATTTAAGTTTCTACATAAATTTTGATAGCATATTTACTGCAAAACAAGGTTTGGTCTATAATGAGTTAGATAAACAAAGCTACTGCTAGTTTGTCTATATAGTGTAGGATATAAATCCTTGGTGGCACGTTCCATTGTAAGTTTAACTCTAGATTTGAAAGAAGTAGGGGCTAGCTTGTATTCCAACATGTGAATTCTCTCTAAAGGAACCAATGCATATTTTGTTTGAGAGATAAATAACCCATCATGAATCTTACTAACTTATAAGACAAGAAAATAACTTAGTTCACCCAAATCACTCATAAAGAATGTCTCTTTGAGATCTGATTTAAAGTAATTAATTATCCTAATATTTGATCTAACTATGACTAGATCATTTATATTAACTACAACCACAATAATTTCACTTTTAACTTTCTTTACACAAATATTTGGGTCTAATTTTCATTTTTAAAACCAATGAAGTTGACAATACCTTTTCATCTTTACATACTATGGTCTTGATGCCTTTTTACATTCACAAAGTAATTTATTTAACATGTAAACATGCTTTGGATGTTGCTAATGTAAAAAAATTGGCGTTAATCCATATATATTTCTTCATATAGGTCTCCATTTATAAAAGTACTTTTGACATCGATTTTATGAATATGAAACCCAAGACTTGCAAGCAAAGATAGAATGATTCGAAGTGGATTCATTTTAATGATTGGAGAAACTATATCTTCATAATAGCACCCTCTTTTTTATTATATCCTTTAGTAACCAATCTAGTCTTGAATTTTTCTATATTTCCATTTGATCTAATTTTTTTTTGAAAACCCACTTGCAACCAATAATGTTCTTACCTCTTTGTAAGTGTATTATCTTCAAAGTTTTATTTTATATTTTTACATTAGTGTATGTGTAGGATCATGGTCAACCAAACTATGCTCTTAAGTGGCAATAAAAAATTAGAAAATCAAGGTTATGTCAACTTGACATGCAATTTTTTGTGTTATTAACTTTATATCAAAAAGTTGAGAGAAAATAATCTCTAGAAAATTGAATATAGTTTCTAAACTACTAGGACTTATCTCAAAAAAATAAAAATTGATTGGTCAAAATTTTGAATTTTAATACAATATTACAAAAAATTTAGAATAAAAATAAGAAGTTGACGTATGTCTGACCACCTTAATCAAAATCAAATAAGAATATTTTTTAATAATATTCTAGATATAAGTAGTAGACTCATGCTTGGATGTTACAAATATTTTTGGGTACTTTTATTCTAAATAAATAATAAATAAATAATTTTTTAATTTAGTATGTTTGGAATAAAAAAAATCTCGTGTCTGACCACCTTAACTAATTCAAAACTTTGCAAAATTCATTTTTTCATTTTTTTTTCCTTATAGTAGAAGAAACATAGAATGTGATGCATCTTCTGGATTTAAAAAATGTTGTACCATTTGAAAGTTATAGTTGTTTTTCAAGTAGTGTGTTAGTTAGCACTTTATACGGAACTCCATTAGAAAATAAGTAATAATTACTTACTAAACTCATAATTTGGAAAACCTTAAATTTATGGAAAGATAAGAACATTCTTAAGAAACCCTTTTCATTTCATCAAATTTTAGTGAAAAAAAAGTCATCAACTACATGTTTCAAGTAAAAATCACAAAAAAATAGGCCAAAATCACATTTTAAGGATGTTTTTAAAGTTGATCATATAGGTTTGGTATCAAAAGATATAGTAGACCTTATAAAGATATTAATTGTTTTGATTTAGTAGTAGGGTGGGTGGGAAAAAAGTTGGAATAGATTTTGAAATGGTTTGAGATATTTTAGAACTACAGATTTTTCAAATTGCCACTTTTTGGCAGACCATGATCCTGCACATACCCATTATATTCTTCCTTCATGGTTTTCTCCCATTATTTATTCCATCTAGCTTCATATGATTTTGGGTCATTTACATGTAATGCTTTGTCCATGAGAGGACAATCATTCTTTCCTTGAATATTTGAGTCTTTCTCATAGTTTTTTTCACTATTCCTTGTCTTTAATCTAGTTTTAAAGACATCTTCTTCATCATCACTACCTATAGATAATAACTAATCACAAGTATTAGTTTTTTCATTACTAGCAAAAATTCATTCTACATCCTCATCAATATAGTCTTCACTTCTTTCAATAATTTGAGAAGGATTTGTTGTTGTCAAAGAAGAGGAGGTGCTTGAAAGTTGTGAAAGCTTATCAAAATTTACATCTCTACTAATAAATATCTTGTTTATTGTCAAATTGTATAGCCTATATGCCCTTGATTCTTCACTATAGTCCATAAACAAACACATGTGACTCTTTGCTTCTAATTTTTCTTTTCTTTTCATCAGGAATATGTACCCATGAAATACAGACAAATACTTTAAAATAACCAAAGAGATGCTTTCTACCATTCCAATCTTTTTCAGGGGTGATATTCATGAGGGATTTGATGGGAATTCTATTCACAATATATGTATCACAAGAAATAACCAAACCCCAAAATTTATTATGTAAAATTTTAAAGTGCAACATACAAGTTATTTCTAAAAGAGTTCTATTCATTCTTTCAGCCACCCCATTTTTTTGAGGACTATAAGAAACTGTTCTTTGTAATTTAATACCATAAATTTCACAAAATGACTCAAAAGCATACTTACAATATTCACTCCATTATTTTTTCTTAAGTTTTTAATCATTTTCTCAATTGTATTCTCAACAAATGTCTTGATTTTTTGAAAAACTTCAAGTACTTTGTTATTTCTTTTAATGTAATAAATCCATGCCCTCCTACTATAATCATAAATAAAAGTTAGAAGATACCCAACTTCTGAAAGTGAGGAATAGCTTGATCCACATAAATCATGATGAATGAGTCTTAATAGATGATTAGCTCACCATTTTGCCTAAGTCAAAAGGATATATGTGATGTTTACCTAGCACAAATCCTTCACAAAATCTTTTAGATAGTGATTTTTTTGTTAATCCTCTAACCTTATCCATTCTAACCATATTTTGTACTTTTCTATAATTTATATGTCCATGTCTATGATGCAAAAGTTGACATATAATCCACTTGAGTGATATAAACATGAGAGTGGTTAAATTCAACATAAAAAATTCTCACAAATTTATATAGACTCTCTTCATTTATCAGTTCTACCAATAGCAATTATATTTCTTGGGTCTCTTTTGTCTCTAATAATAACTTGTTCCTTAATTTAAAAAAAATCATATCCTGCTTAGATTATTTTGTATACTCAAGTACGATTCACCTCTAATCCTTAAACAAACAAATAGTTTTCAAAGACCCATTTGTTACATTAATAATTTATGTCCCTAAAACTAGAAGTTCCATCTAATTTCCAATACTAATTTCTTGACCTAAATTATATGCTTCATAAAATTCAATAAGAAAAGATCCATCTCCAGCCATATAAAATGATGCACTTGAATCTATAAAGCATTCTTTAATAGAATCTAAATAAAATTATAATCCCTTAACATTATGTTTAATTTTAGGTATAACAATTAGCTCATTACCTATTTTGTCTTACCTTTCCTAGGAGATGGCTACAAAGTTTTGTCTATCCTTATTTCCATCCTTAAAACTTTCTTGATTGCACTTGTAGTCTTGCCTTTCATTGTCCTTCCTTTTCTAATAAAATTTCTCCATTGTTTTTCACCAACATAGTATCTGTAAATAATGGAGTTTCTTCCACCTTATATTTTTGCAACATCATTTCTAGAAAAATGGTTATAACCTTCATTTTTTTTGATTTCCTAATTTTTAAATACTTTACTTTTATCTTCATATGCATTATTTTTTATAATATATTCTTCTTTAATAAGTCGATCTTCTTTAGCTAAAATAAACTTACAAATTTACTAGACAGTTTTGTTGAGCATTATAAGGATTTAGTTGAATAGACCTTTTTGTTGATTGCTTAAATACCCTGTATGGCTAAGGGAGCTTACTTTCAACCATTAAAAATAACCAAAAATATTTTTTGCATAGTCGAGACCAATTTTTGTTAATTTATCATTAAAAAGTAACTTCATAAAAACAATCAACCAATTTGTCAAAATATGATGGGTATAAATTCACCAATTTTTCCTCTACATTAAATGGGCTAGCAATATCTTGAACTTTATTATATTTTTCTATATTCTCCCAAAGCTCTATTAATTCATCAATATGAATAAACCTTCTATTGATATTGGGGCTTAAAGCTTTACCAATAATACCTCTAGATTTCTCTAACTTGCACTTCTAAAACTTTTTTTTTCTCTATCATCTTGGGGATGTTTAATCTTCCTATTCACTATCCTCCATAAAGCCTTTTCTCTTAAAGAAATTTTGACTATAATGCTCCAATATGAAAAACCATTTCCATCAAATATTAGCAACATCTCATTTGTAGCAACAAATTTATTTTCAAACAAATACTACTTGAGTAATATAGAATCCCTATAAATAAATAAATTCACCAATCTATTTATAGTTGAGTCTTTTCTCTAATACCATGCTAGAAAAAACTTGAATAAAATGAAACATCACCATAACAACTGCTACAATATGAAAAAAAAATACAAAGAAAAATAAAAATAAAGATATGTAACTCATAAACAAGAATATATTAATCTAGCTTTCTTAAAATAATTAGAGCTTTCAAATAGCTTTTAACTATGCAACAAATGTTTGCATAAAGTGCATATTTATAAAACTAATTTAAGGATCTAGAAGCTTCTCTCTAGAATATTATACATCCTAGAATAATCTACTCATAATCTGTAATGTTTTATAGAAGACTTTAGAGCTCGCAATCTTGAATGTTCCATAGAAGACTCTAGAACTCACAATCTAGAATATTCCATAGAAAACTCTAGAAGTTTTCTACCATATACTCTAAAATATTATTGACAATTGTAATCTTCCTTAAAACTAAAAACATCTAAAATTAAACTTGTTTGGTGTTAGAACCCACTTCTTGTAGAAACAATACTTCTTCTATGTAGGAAGAATTAATCTAAAAGAGAAAGATACACTACTAATATTGGTATTGCTTTTATAAATCAAGCTTTATAATTCTTAGTACATTTGACTTTTAAAACTTAAAGAAAATTCTTGTTCCTAACTGGTGAGGTATGTTTTGGCTAGGAAGAGGGACACTTAGTCTCTGTATGTAATAATTTGCATTATATGATGGGTATGTTTGGGGTGAAATGAAAGATGAAGGTGATCTATATTAAGAGATTCAATCAAGGGTGGATAACATCATTCGTGAGTATTAGGATACAAATTCTATTTGTATTCCTTGGTTATTATTAATCTTTTATATGTATACTAATAAATACTATTTATTTATGTTCCTAATCTAATATTTTCTCAAATAGGTTACACAAACGAGTTGGTCTAAAGGTGAATCAAAGGGTAACGTAGGCGAGTTTTCATCTTCTTACATGGAGCAACAAGAGATACTTCCAGTTTCTATTTTTTTCTATTTGGATCTTTTCTAATCCGTATGTGCATATGTTTAAATTCTACTATAGTAAGTCAAATTATCTAAAATATCTCTTCCTATAGGAGATAGAAATACTGTAAGAAGTTTCCTTAGGGAAAAATCACTCAAGATCAAGAAGCTCAAGCTCAAGCACAATATGGACCAATAAAGTATGATTAGAATAACAATATGAAATTCTATTGATGTACATAGACACTAGGAGTGCTTTCATATAAAGGCCTCTAGAATGACTAGGAGTCAACACAATGATAATTCTCACAACTAAGCACATGTCCACTAAGAGTGGATTATCTTCCATTGAGCATAGAAGTTAGTGCGATGATGAGAGGATAAGCTTAACATGGGTGTGTCATATAAAATTATGTTGCAGACATCATGTGCTTAATTAGATTGCAAATAACTATGTTTTCTACATGATAATTCAAATGATTATGCAAACTCCAGTATTGTAGACACCATGTCCTAAAATGAGATGCTAACTCCTGTGCTGTCCACAAGACAACTCATATGAGTATGTATACTCATAGGTGTCTAACCTAATAAATAATAAAATAATGCATTAACCTAAGTAAAGTGTAATAATAATTAATTATTTACACTAACAAATACATGCATCAAGATTTGTATCAATGTATCTTTTTCCTATTTATAATTGAAATACAAGTGTTTAACAATTATTTATGATGTAATTGTGCTAGCATGCATGCATGCATGTGGAAGGAATGTCTCAAAATACAAAGAAATAAAAGAAAATATGGATTGAATCTATATATATGGCTATAACAACACTTCCTAGTAAGTGCATGCTCTAAGGACCCTTAGTGTGTACAAATTCCTCTCAACTTTGTGGAAATAAACACTAGACATATCTTATGCAAAAGAGATTTTACACAATCTTGATGCACATTATTTCATATATATTAGAGAATGGCTAGGGTTTTCACCCAATCTCGAGGAAGGAATTGATCGAATAATTCAATTCCACAATATTTTTCTAATCCCTACATTTTTAGGCTTTTTAAATCATTCAAGCAATTGCCAAGTTTTTATAGTTAATGGCACAAAGATGTGTAATATAATTTTTGGAAATACTAGAACAATATAAATGAGTGTTCTAAGGTTTTCACACCATCTGCCCACTGTAAATGTAGACCTACTCTTTTGTCCTTAGTCTAAGGGGTAGATCAATGGGAAAAAAATAGCAAAATCTAAACGAGTGTGGAAATTTGAAATATGATAAAATTTCACAAAATAAATTTTAAAAAAAAGTGTATGTATATTTATATAAATATATTTAAGAACAATATTAAAATTAATCCAAAATTATACGTACTTTCCTAAGTACATGGTGGTGTGAAATTCACTTCACATGTACTCACCAAAGTGCACGGCGACTATCACATGCTACATGCACTTAGGTAAGTCACCCTTGATTTCCACTATCCACTTGCCTAAGTCACCCTTTCTTTCCACCATGCACTTGCCTAAGTCACCATTGATTTCCACCATGGTTTTTCCTCAGTCCATAATAATTTTCACTTTTCAATTAATGTCTGGCCTAAGTAAGTCCCTAGTGGTTTCCACTTTTTGTTTGATACTTTTGCATAAGTCCCTCGTGGTTTTAACTTTTTGTGTGCTGATTCTTCCTAAGTGCCTAGTGGTTTCCACTATTTTTTTAATGGTTTTATTAAGGGGGATGGTTTCCACTCCAAGATTAATAAGATATCTCAATTACAAAAATGCCTTACCTATCCTTGAGCCTAATGAGATGCTTTAAAACTATAAAATTAGGTGGGATATTGTGAAACATGATCAAATTTCAAAGATTTGAATAACAAAAAAATAATTTATTTATTTTTTTAAATGAGGAGATAAAAAGTGATGAAAATTAAAGGAAAAGTAATTTAACTATAAATAAATAAATAAATAGTTTCAAATTAAGATGAAACTAAAATTTTCCTTGACTTTGCAAATAGTGGGTTTTAAACTGGGTGGAGATTAAACTTACCTTGAGTTTGCAAAATATATATTGATTTTAAAGTTGAATTAATTACTTCATGCATTGTTGCACTTAAATTATCCAAATGACATTGGTTTAACAAATTGGTAATTAATAAGCTGAAAAATAAACTATAAATGTAATAAAATAACTATTTTATATTCCGAGTTGTGTGTAAAAGCACAAAACTGTGTCACCCTTTTTACAAAGGAAAAGGCTAACAAAAGTATAGTTGTTCACATTCAATGACATAAAACTATTATTATTATTTAGAATTTTAAAATGAAGTAAACTAATGAAATGGGTAGAAATGGATGAATTTTAGGATTATAATTTTTAAAATCATTTGGAATAAGAAATTATATATTTTCCTATTTTTTAAAGATAAATTTTAGTTGTTGAAAAATGCTGGAAATTAGGGGTCTAGTTCCCACCACAAAACTATATGGAAATAAACTTATTTCCATTTGATCTTATATTATGTTATTGATAATACATGTAGCTAGAACAATCAAACATAAAAAAGGGTTTTAGACCTATATTTTCTCTTTTATACCAATTCAAATTTCAACTTATTCAAATCAATACTTTTCATCTCCCACCGCATTTTTAAAAATAAATCTATTTCAACCAAAAGAAAAATTATAGATTCTGCTAGAGGACTCTCTCCTCTAGAATGCCATATAATTTTTTTTTTTTGATATTATTTAATATATTTTTCTTTTTCAAAATTGACATCTTCTTGAGTGTTAAAATACATACTTGTATAATTTTTTAATTACAATATACAATATCTAATTAAAATACTATGAACTCTATATGAGAATATTTTTGAATTTGAGCTCTATAAAATGTTGTTTACATGTTATTAAAAAAATATCATAATAAATAGTAGGAGTTATTGAAATGTTAGTTTTCTAAAATAATTGTATTTTTTTAGTAATTGGATACTAACTAGTATAAAACATGCATTTAATAGACATTTCTAATTGGAAAAGTGTGAAACCATATATAACTTAGCTAGAATAATTTTATCAAGATCATATTTTTGAAAAAAATAAAAATTAGCTAGAAATACTCGAATTCAATCGTTCTGATAAGTCAGCTGAAAAGGTGACACAACTTTAGTACTTTACCCTTGCATTACCCCATTAAATTTTTTTATTAAAAATTATATGGCAAGTTTGTAACAATTTTTTATGTTTTAATGCAATTATTATTAAAAAAATTATGATTTACAACTGGTGGTTTTTCTTATAGGTTAAAATGTCTAGGTGACATAATTGCTATTTTATTGACTATTCCATGGTCACTTTTGAATTTTCTTACTAGTTTGCAAGGCAATGACTTCCTCTACAAGTGTTGTCTTTTCATTGGCCCAACTCTTGATGATTCTTATCATGTTGTTATGGATTTGAATTTTTTATTGGCCCACAAGGTGTAGCTTAATTTTGATTGGTAGACAATTTAATATTTGTATTACGTAGTTATGAAACTCTAACTAGGGCTTTTGTGGATTAATCCTAGCCCTTGATTTTAAGGATAAATCTTGGTCATATATTGCATTTGAGCTTCCTATATAAATGGCCACCTGTCTCATTTGTAAGGAGGGGATATGTGGGAGAATTATTTCTATGTAATGGAAAAAATTTCTACTTTTTATTTTTATTCTTTGTATGGTAAATTATTGTGATAAAATTTGTACTATTGCATGGTGATTGATATTCCCTTACTTAGTTTAGGATTTTCTTTCATGTTGTTAGAACTAGTTTAGTTGGATGGAAGTCATTGTTGATGTTCACTTGCATGACTCAAACAAATTGAGGCCACTAGCCTCTCTTATGGATTGTAAGAGTGCCTTGCATCATGAGCATATGTAAACACTTAAGTTAAATTGATGTTCAATCTTTGGTTTTCATCCAAATTATGGAATTGGAAAGAGTGCATTGATGTTAAAATCATTTATGTATTCCTTAGAAGCTTTCACCAGGTTGGTGGCTATTAGAAATATAAATGGGAAAGTAAGTTCTGAGAGTTGGGGGGGGTCAGTACTTTAAATATTTTACCATAAAAAATTTCACCATCCATCCATCTCATGACTTATAAAATAAACTTAAATATCTAACTATGTATCACAACCATAGCATAATGTAAATCAACACATAACACAAAATATTTTGGTTATCTAGAAACCCTCCAAGGTGAAGGTAAAATTGGGATGGGGATGACACCCACAAATATTCACTACTGTAGCAATAAAGTGTGGAAAATTATGGCTACAAAGTATTGATCATAATCTATGATCATACCCTATGAAAGGTCTATCCTATTAGAGGGTTACAAGACTATTAGGTCATACCTTCATGGAAGGATTTAAACTCACAATTAAATAACCACCCTATTAGGAGATTTCCACAAGTCTGTTAAGACTACCCTATTAAGAGATTTACCCTGTATCACACTATCAAAATTATTTAGTATCTTATCCTTTGGATTAGATATAAGATCTCCTCTTTTTTGATTATATTTTGATCCTCTTAATCAGATTTCTCTTCTTTGACCCTTCACTACTTGTCTTCTCAAATCACTTTGTTCTAATCAATTGGTTCTTCATTTTTGATCGTTCACTTAAGCATATTCTCTACCATGAATACCTTATTTCATATTAGCATTCCCTCTTCTTCACATATGACACTCCTCTTCTTATCTCATTACCCCCCTTTAGGGTTTGCCTCTTTAAATAGGCATTTAGAGACAATCTTAGGTCATAATCAATGACTCTAGTTGATTTTTATTGTTGCCTAAAGCTTCCCTTTTTCTTATTGGTTACTTAGGCAACCTTGGGATGCATGATATGAATTTATTCTTATCTCACAATATCAAAAACTAAAGATTGTATTGGCAAAAAATGGTTTACAAACGACTCTGTGCCATTAAAAACTTGTATGCCCATGATGACCTAAGTAGTAGCTCAGTCATAGTGATGACTGACTAACTTTTTTAGATAATGACTAAGTATTTTGTCACTAACTTTATCAAAACCTCAATGAGATTAACATGTGGTGTCAGTGGAAAGATTACATCTTGTAGAGTCAAAGTTCATTAACAATTCCTTACATTCATAGAGGAAGCATAAGTATATGTTAGAAGTCTAAGTTTAAGTGGACAATTGGGAAATTGGAACTTATATTTTCATTTCTCTTTGTAAATCCAAATATTTAGAGGTGCAAAAGTTGATATCAATTGAATTAATAATGTAAGTCCCATTTTGATAACTAGCATATCACATCACAAAATTGAGTGAAGTCTATAATTAAGAAGGAAAATTGTAGTCATTTCATGATCTTACTTTGTAAGTGTAGCATGAGAAATGAGATTATATCAAGAGATGATTGATTATTTGGTATTTCACCTCAAAACATTAAGTATTTTATTCTTCATATTGTAGTGGAATAAAACTCACATCAACAATGAGAAACAATGATCATTAAGGGTCAGAGTAGGGAAATTTGGAGAAGGCCTTGAAGGTGACATGTTTGAGGACCTTAAAAAATGTCTTGAAAGTCTATGAGCTAGTAATTTAGTAGAGATAAGAAGATGTGCAATGGAAATAAGTCATTCTACTTATTTAATCTTGTCAGGTGTAAGCCTAGTCCTAGCTTTACCTTCTTAGGGAAATCCCAATGCCAAAAGACAAGAAGTAAATAGGAGAAGAAAAACTCAAAGTCCCATCAACATTCTAATATAAAAAATTTTAATTACCAAATCTAATAGTTGAAAAAAATATTTTTGAGTCCTCTAACTATTGCATTCCATGAGATGACATCTGTTTAACATTACAATCATCTTTGTTATCAGTGACACACACTTATTCAGGCATATAATATCTACCGAGCTTATTGTATAGTTAATAGTGTTAACCAAGAATTTTAGGCTTTACCAAGTTCTGCAATTGCTACCAAGTTCAAGGAACAATATTCAGTTTATGCTGAGCAGTTTCTACCATGATGGTGATCAACAATGTAAACTAAGCTTCATAGGGTTTATGGAGTTACTCTGTGCAAACCAAGTTGTGCAGTGCTTACTGATTTTGTAGTTACAATGATGTGAATCCAGTGTTGACTAATCCACTTAGTGTTAACCAAGTGATTCAGTTTATACCAAGCTTGTTGTGATATCATTGATTGAGCTATACAATGTGAATTACATGATTCAATTTATATGTCGCGTTTCACTTGGAAGTGATCAGTATGAACCAAGCTTCTATGTCTACCAAAGGCATGATGATTTTGAGCATTGACAGTGGATGCCAAGTATCAGACTCTCACCGAGCTAGTCTTTAGAACCTAAGTTCCTACAGTTGGGCTGACTTTGTGTATTTTGTGTAAACTTGTACTGTAGCCAACTTTGTTGACTTGTAAATTGGATTGGTATATATGTAATGTATTGTATCACATAAAATAACAAGTATGAACGTAATGTAACTAGTAGAATAGAGTAGAAGAGAAAATTTCAAAGGCTACAATATTATAAGGAGCAACAAAGATTTATCTATCACAACAAGGTGATCATTATGCTCAAAGGGATCTCACTCAGCAAACAAAGTTGTAGATCACAGATTAGCTACTATCTCATCCTAATAGGTGGATTAGTTAAATCCTTTTACAGGATAGACTTAATAGTCTTTTTTAAATCTCCTTATCGAGTGCATACTTCATTGTATGTTTGTAAATCCTTTTGCAAGGTGGACCTAGTAGTCCTTATTACTCCTAAAAGGGAAAATCATCAGAAGTGATCATTGTAAGCCTTAATAGGCCACCTTTATATT